>JAHHUM010001602.1:0-151549 GCA_036173005.1 Crenichthys baileyi | reverse complement strand
GCGGGCCGGGTTTTCCTCAAAAAAACTGTTCTTGTAGACAGCAGCAAAGCCACGATAGCCATGATTGTTTGTTAAATAATTAGAAACATTAAAAATACTTGTGTGCATACCCGTCTTTAAGTTTATTAGGTTCACCTGCTTAAACACTTAATAACAAATAGGGAATCAGCAGATAGCATGGCAGCAACTCATAAAAAGGGTGAAATTTGTTGAATTTCAAACCGAGCATTTAAATGGGGAAGAAAAGGGATTTAAGTGACTTTGAACATGGTGTGGTTGTTTAGCAGTTCTTGTGTGGACAAAAGTGACTTGTTAATGTAAAGATGAAGGAGACATACTGATTTGAGATGAAAGACAGGCAACAGCTCAAATAACTATTAATTACAACCAAAGTATCCAATATACCATTTATGCATTTACATGTTGAATCTTGAAGCAAATGGGCAACGGCATCAGAAGACCACATTAGGTGTCTCCTGACAGGTAAAAACTGGAAAAATGAGACCACAACTCACACAATCTCACCCAAATTAGACTTTTCACGGATTGGAAAATTGTTACCTTATTTGATGAGTCTCAATTTCAGCATTTGTTAGAGTTGCAATATTGATTTGTCCCTCCTGGTGGTGGCGTAATGGTGTGAGGGATATATTCTTCGCACATTTTGGACATTTTGGACCCCTAACTAAACTAAGCATAGTTTAAATAATACAGCCTTGTTGCTGACCATGTCCATCTCTTTAAGATGGATAGATTGACAAATGGATGGACGGATAACAACCAAAACCTCTGTTCATCTGAAACTAGTTTCTTGAATAAGAAGTTCACTGTAGGCCTAATCTAATGGCCTCTGAAGTCACCAGATCTCAGTCCAATTGAGGGACGTGGTGGATCAGAAGAATCACATGATGGAATGAGCTGACAGATCTGCAGCAACTGCATGATGCTGTCATTGTGAACCATGAAGAATGTTTCTGACAGCTTGTTAAATCTTTTCCACAAAGAATTAAGTCAGTTCTAAAGGCAAAAGCAGATCCAATAAAATAGCCAGTGAGTGTATAGGTACACATAGAAAATTTGGAAATATTGCAATATATCCAAAATCTCCTATTTATGTTCTTATTGATCTGGTTTCTTTTCCCCATAAACTGCCCCAGGTATTATATTCCATACTTTTTCCCTGGTTTATTTACCAGCAATTCTATTTTCTAGAACAGTTAATTTGAAAAGAGGAGTTATGACCTAATCAAAGTGAAATTGAGGGACTGGGCGGTCTGTTGGCTGTGCCCCTTGGGTTCGGGGGTGGCTAGGCGTGCTGGTCATGGGCCCTCCTTTGTGTGGCGTATTCTGGTTGTGCTGGGCTGGCTGGTCTGCTCCTTTGTTTGGAGTGGGGGGCCCCACTTGGCCGCTTGGGGGCCTTCTGGCTGGCTCCTGTCTTTGTAGGTCGGTGGCCCCGTGCCCCCTTTTACGACAAAAATTTAAACTCTACTTATAACATTTTCACGACTTTACATGTAGGGCCTTTGGGGGGGCCCCACTCCATGGGGATCAAGAGGGAGGATATCCTCGTATCCTAACCTCTGGGCTGCGCTCACCTCTACAACAACACGCATCAACACCACATTTGAGCTGGCGGAGGCAGGCTTGGGATCTTTTCACACCCCTGTTCGCTATTTCCCATCTGGGGTGGAGGCCGGGAGAGGGAGGGGGCCCTCTAGTTGGGTCTGGGGGGGTTTTTGGGGGTCAGGTCTTGGGGATGTCTGGTGCTGGGTGGTGTTTCGGCTCTCTCTTGGGGATCGCTTTGGGTTTCCCCTTGGATCTCGGCCCCTGGCTTTGGGGCCCCGGTCTGCCAGCTGGGGGGGGTGCTGGGCTCCGGTAGGGGGGATTAGCCGGTTGATTGGGATGTGGCCCCGCTCCGATGGAGGGGCTGGCCCGGGCTGGACTACTGGGTGGGCCGTAGTGCGCATGCGGGGGTGGGTGGCTGGCGGGCTGGGGCACTCCCGGGGTTTGGGGGGGGGGGTTGGCGGGGTGCCCGGGAAAACTGGTGCGGCCGTGGCCTTCTTCCACTGCTTCTGTGGTTTTGGCCCATGGTTGGGGCCCCGGGCTGCAGTTTCCCGGCGGGTGGGTGGGGCGGCGGAGTGCGTCTTGGGACTGCACCGGGGGCGGCTGGTGGGCTGTGCTTGGCTTGGAGCGGTTGGCCTGCATGGGCCAGGTACCCAGCTAGTGCATGTATCCCTCTCGTGGACTGGTGGGCTGCGCTGCTGGCTATCATGTGTGAGGGGGGGGGACGGGGAGGTGGGTGGGGGGGTGTCGTGGAGGGGCTGCAGCCGGTGGGGTGGAGGGGTTGTATCCACTTCTGGGATATGGAGTCGCCGGCGTATAGATCGGCTGGGTGGCGATGGTGGAGCTGAGCTGGATAGTGTTTCTCCCTTGGCAGTTGCAGTGGCAGGAATGTTTTTTTTTTTTTGTTTGTTTTTTTTCTGTGGCTGAGTGGGGTTATTGTGGGGGCGTGGTGGGGACAATGACCCCGGGGATCGGGTGGGTGAGTCTGTCCCATCATGCTGCGGGGTCAGGGGTCCTGTTGTGGGTGCGGTGCTCGGCGGGGTCTGCCCTGTTGCGCTAGTGGGCGGGGGTGGTGTTGCGCGGGGCCCTTGCCTTGCTTTTGCGGCGCACTGTGTGGTGGGGGACGAGGTGCGGCGGGGGTGCTCAGAGCGGGGCTGTATGTAGAGCTTGCGCTGGTGGGTGTGCCCTCATCGCCCTCTCGGCTTTAGAGTTCACCTTTGGGGGTGTCCCTGTGGGGGGGGGGGATTCGTGGCGTTTGGGTTTCGGGGATGTGTGTTCGATATCGGTTTTGTCCCTGTTGGGGGGGCCCCCTGTGGCAGGTTCATGTTGGGGTTCACTGGGGGTGGGAGACTCATGGGGTCGGGATCGGAGCCTTTGGGGGGTCGGGACTGCTCCGTCCTTGGGGGTCTGGTTGGCGTGTAGGTTTGGGCCATGTGGACCCCTCTCCCGAGGTGGATGGGGGTGGTGGGGGGGGTTCTGGGCGGGGCGGGCCGAGACCACCCGGGTCTGGGCCTGTCTGCCTGTCTCTGCCCGGGGGGAAGGGGGCCACCTCCTTGATCCGGGGGCTGGTTTCCCCTAGGGCGCCCGGGGCCGGACCTTGGGTATAGAGTATGCATGGGGAGGGAGTGAGTGTTTAAAGGACGTCCATTGTTGTTTTCTTTATGTTGGGAGCGAGTGATTTTATGTGTGTGGATGAGGGGGGGAGTGGGTGACTGTGACTGTGAGTGCCTGTTTTTTTTTTGCAGGTTGGGTCTTGGACTGCTCCCTCTCCTGGATCAGCTTAGGCCCCCCCATTTTTGGGGGGCCTATTTCCTCCCCCCCACCCTGCCTGCTGGGGTTGGAGTCTCTGCCCGCTGGTGTACTTGTGGTTCTCGGTGTCCGGGGCTGGATGCTTGGGTGTGTGCTGGCTCACTCCCGGGGGCGCCGGGGCTGGACCCCTGGGCTCTGTCGGGCTCTGTCTTGGGGTGGCGTGTCCCGGGTCTTGGGTCTCTGGGCCCTGGCGGATCTGCTCGGGAGTGGATGGCTGCCGGCGGGGCCTGTGGGCTCGTCCCTGCGGTTCCCGGGGCTTCTGCACTGTCGCTGCTGGGTGGCTCCCCTGGGACTCTCCACCCCCCTTTCTCTGGGGGGGTGGCGGGGAGTCCCGGCGGTGGTTTCTCCTGGGGTTTCCTGTGTTTGGGGGGGCCTTTGGATGTCGTTTTCCGGATCTCCTCAGTGTCAGCCCGGGGGCCCCGGGCAGGTCGATGGGCCCCACACTCGCTATTGCTTATTTCTGTGGAGAAACCCTTTTTAAAAGCGCATCCACAGGTGTTTTAAGATACACAGATGATCTATATGGGCTGCACTTCTCACTAAGTACATTTTACATTCATAAAATTTTCCGGTGTTTATTTGTGTATAAGCAAGCAGGGGTAATCTTTTATTCTATTCATCCTTCTTTTTTTCCTCCACTCTCTCCTCCTTTTTTCCCTTTTTCCTTTTGCCCCATCTCTCTCTTTTTTCAAGCTTCTGTTTTCCCTTTTTGTTCAGTCTCCGTGTCCGTAACAATTAAAAAAATTCCCAAAGAAGTTTATAATAAAGTTTCTTTTATAAATATCAAGCAGAGCCTTAAAGCAATAGCTGTGATGCTCCGATTGTGAAAGTAAATCTGTTGGGCAATTTCTTGGCACTCAGATAACAATTCTGAGCGCTACTCTGCCGGACAGGACACGGTAAAAAAAAAAAAAAAAAAAATTGAGGGATTACCATCATCTGTTTGTTCTTGTGGTGGACATCATTTGAGCTCTTGACAACTCTAGGGAGAAAATATAGGAACCACTTTCCTGTGTGCATCTCTGCCAATGAAAATTTGTGAAATTTATCTTAATTTTAGAACCGACAATTCTGATAGACTAATACTTGTTTCCATTCCTGTAACTGGTAAGTTTAAATGTGTGCCACATTTAATAACTTCGGAGTTTTTGTAGCACAGAAAGTTGTTGCTAAAGATAATGGATCCTGATGTGCAATTTTAGTTCAAAATAGCCTAAACATTATATCCTCTATTATAAAATGCATTTGGTGCATAATTGGAAAACTGGACTGCAGTGGCTCAACCATCTTTCATCAATCATGAAGATACTGGTTTTATAAATGGCTTCCCCAGTAAAGTTCACCTGGTAAAGATACTGAGTCCCATTAAGCTTTTTTCTTTGAATGTTTGTTCACTCTTGAGACAACTGTAATAGCTAAATGACCACATGTTAATGCATGAAAGATAAAAAAGTAAAATTTAGCTGTAGAAAAATAATGGTGTTGCTAAAATAAAATAAAATAAAATTGACAGTGTGTGCAAATAATAAAATTAAATAAAACAAAGGTATATCTAGGAAAAGCTAGGAACCAATCATCTTCCACCAGTACCATACGTCAGAACAGTAGTCTTATTGGATTGCCTCGAAGTATGAGGTTTTAAGAGGCCGAGACAGAATGATGGAACAAGATTGTAGCTGATGGGGCTTGATGAACCATTCCTTTTTTTTCAACATTATCTTTATTGGTTTTTCAACAACGTTTCCAATAATATACAGGACACAAGTGCGCTCTCACATCAAAGGAAAAGTCCAGGGTAGTTAAATTATTGTCCGGTATTCAACTTGTCTTCCCTTGTAAACCAGCTTGTTATGAGATATTTTGGCTCAGTAGGAAGAGTAGTCGTCTTGCAATCAGAAGGTTGTGGGTTCGATTCCAGCTTCCTCCTGCCATATGTCGATGTGCCCCTGGGCAAGGCACTTAACCTCAAGTTGCCTACGTATCGGTGTATGAATGTGTGAGCGTTAGGGAGTTCGATTGGGTGAATGTGGCTCTAGTGTAAAGCGCTTTGAGCGGTCTGTATGACTGGAAAAGCGCTATATAAGTTCAGTCCATTTATCACTTATTACATACAGAATATATATGAGAAAAGAAAAATAATGCCCCCAACCCCAAACCCCCTGAGAAGAAACAACAATAACAGTTTCTCTATTTTCCAGGATTTAGCGCAAATTATTTTAGTATTGTACATGGTTCAGAAAATACAAACTCGTATAATTCAAAGTAAAGTAGTCAAGTATATAAATACAGAAGAATATCTCAGGATTCTGCAGGGGACCAACCGCAACTATAATTCACCACCGACAACCCTCATATCCATGTTTTCTATATATTCCATAAAAGGACCCCAAATGTTTTGAAATAACGATAGTTTCCCTTTTATAATGAAAGTAATCTTTTCCATTGGTAATGTCGTTGATATTTCATTAATCCTGTTAATGAATTTTGGTTTACTGGTACTCTTCCATGAGAGTGCTATGACTCTTTTTGCAAGTAGTAAACATAAATCAATGGCAGTAATAACTTTCTGGACATATGATGTCTGTCAGAGTATAAACCTAGAATGAAGAATTTGGGGTCAAAAACTAGTTTTATACCTAGTATAGTTACTAGAGCTTGTTTAATCTCCCTCCAGAATTGTTGAACATTCTTACATTTCCAGATACAATGGAAGAATGTTCCCTTCTCCTCTCCACATCTGATACACAGGTATGGGATGGCACCGTTGTACTTATTAAGCTTTTCTGGCGTAACATATGTTCATTAACCAATTATATTGCAGTACTTTGAGGCGTGTATTGATAGTTTGTGTTTGTGCTTCAGCACACGCCCTCTCCCAGTCCTCTGAAGGCAAGTTCTCCTGTAAATCCTCCCTCGAGGCATTGAGCTTCCATAACGAACACTCAGAGGATCCCTCCACTAGCATGCTATATAGTTTGGAGATAATTCCTTTTCTAAAGCAATCATTCTTAATTTCGATTTCCAAGGTGGACAGTAGAGTGATGGATTCACATTGATTTTGAGATGGTCTAATAAAATTTCTCACCTGTAAATATTTAAAATAATGTTTGCTTGGGATATCATACCTGGCCTTCAACTCTTCATATGACATCAAAATCCCATCCTCTGATTCCACAAGATCTCCTATTGTCTTTAAACCTTTTTCAGCCCATATCCTAAAGCCAGGGTCTGCCCTGCCCGGAGGGAAAGACTGGTTGTCCCATATCGGACTGAAGCGTGATAGGGAGGAGGAGTCACCTAAATATTTCTTAACCGGATACCAAACCAAGATCAAATTTCTGACTATAGTGTTTTTGTCTTTTTTTTCAGCATTCTGATTTTTGCTGAGTAAATGTACTGGGGTAGAGGGAGAGGTACAGAACAATTTTCAATTTTCCCCCTAGGCAAAAGGCATTTATCTGTAAAATAATCCATCATAGTCCTCAGTTGAGCTGCCCAATAGTACCAAAGTGGATTGGGGCACCTGAGGCCTCCTCTATCATACGGTAGGTACAGAAGTGGTAAACGAAGCCTTGGTCATCTATTATTCCACAGAAAGTGTGTGAAAAAGTTTTTTAGGGCCGAAAATAAGTTGGCAGGAGGTGGCAATTTGATGTTCTGAAACAAATACAGAAGTTTGGGCATTATATTGGATTTAAGGACATTGATTCGTGCTATAAGTGACAAGGGCAGGTAGTTCCATCTATCCAGAGAGGCAGCAATTGAATCCATCATGGGGTTATAGTTAACCGCAACAATGTCATTTATACGTGGTACTATCCTAATCCCCAAATATGTAAAACAATCTACCTTTTTGAATTGGAAAGGTTTCCCGACACTGTTTCTTTCCTCTGAATTAAGTAACATTAACAAAGACTTATCTTTATTTACTTTATATCCTGATATTCTTCCAAATGTGTTTATTAGATCTAACAAGGCTGGAATAGATTTTTTCAGTTTTCCCAAAAAAAGAATGACATCATCAGCAAATAAAGGAATTATATGTTCCCGTTGGCCTATTGTCAAACCAGTTATGTTTTTATGAGACCGCACCACAATGGCAAACGGTTCTACTGGTAGAATAAATAATAAAGTGGACAGGGGGCACCCTTGTCTACAACCTCGTTTAATTTTAAATGATTTAGATAGAACTCCATTTTTTACTATTTCAGCATAAGGCTCATTGTATAAAAGTTTAACCCATCGACAGAAGTTGTCCCCACAGCCAAATCTTTTCAATATCTCAAATAAATAGGGCCATTCAACTCTATCAAAGGCCTTTTCGGCATCCAATGATAGCAAAGCAGTATCTGTTTTCTCTTCCATATTATGAATGATATCCAGCACTCGTCTCACATTATGAAATCCCTGTCTTCCTACAATAAACCCATTTTGGTCACAAGTAATTATTTCGGGCAATATCCTCTACAATCTTCGAGCCAAAATTTTACAAAGAATCTTCAAATCGACATTGAGAAGACTTATTGGTCTTAGATTTTCACATTTGTTGGAAGGTTTGCGAGGTTTGGGCTGTGAAGTAATCAGGACTCCTCTTAGTGAGGCAGGAAGAATTCCCTTTTCAAATGAGTCTAAATACATGTCAAAAAGGGGGGTTAACAGTTTAGCTTTAAATTTCTTATAAAATTCTGTTGGCAGCCCATCTGGGCCTGGGGCTTTACCTGTTTTCAAGAGATCTATTGCTATAGATATTTCCTCTTTAGTTATGGCTGCACTGAGGTCTGTACTCATTAATTCTGAGATATTGGTCATTTGGAGGGTTTCTAAGAAAACATTTTGCTATTGTTCCTTATGCGTTATGTCTGAGCTATATAATTTTTCAAAAAAGACCTTAAAAATTTCATTGATTTCTAATGGGTCGGTAGTAATCTGTCCCTCATTATTTTCGACTGAAGTAATATTTTTCTCATTTTGTAATTGTCGGAGTCGCCAGGCTATTAATTTCCCAGGCTTTTCCCCTTGATCATAGAACGACTGCTTAAGACGCAAAAGTTGTGAGGCAGCTTTTGAGGCAGAAAGTTCATTATAATGTGTTCTTAGTATCAGAAGTTTTTTATGGGTGTTTGGGCATAGCGTTTGATAGTAATCCCTCTCAAGCAGCTCAATCTCTGCTGCCAACTCTTTTGTTTTTTGATGAGTTTGTTTTGCCTTATAACTCGTAAAACTAATTATTTAACCCCTTATATATGCCTTCCCATCTTAAAGAGGGTGGTGTTTCATCTGTATTGATTTCAAAATAGATATTAATTTGCTTATCTATGAAAAATATAAATTCTGAGTCTATGAGCCATTTTTGTTTAAATCTCCACCTAGGAGGGTCTCTCCTTAGTCTTAAATCCTCATAGATAAGCGAATTTGGGGGCATGGTCAGAAATTAAGATGCTATCATATTGACAGTCTCTTATTTTATGTCTCAAAATGGCAGAAATTAAAAAGTAATCGATACGTGAATATGATTTATGTGTATTTGAATAACAGGAGTATTCTAAACTCTTGGGATTCATGTCCCTCCAAATATCCATCAAGTTAAGTTCCTTCATAAAGTGTTGGATTGTTTGTCTACTTTTAGAATGAGAGTTGTCAGGACCTGAGCTTCTGTCCGATTCTGGGTTCATTGTGCAGTTAAATTCTCCTGCTATAATATAGCTGCCAGACAAAGAAGAAATTGTAAGAAAGACATTTTGAAAAAACTTTGGGTCATCAACATTTGGGGCGTAAATATTTATCAGATTTATTTTTTCTGCGATAAGTGTGCCCTGTAGAATAATGTATCTCCCAGCCCTGTCTTTAATAACCCTTGTCACATGGAATGGTATAGATTTATGAATCAAAATCATAACCCCTCTTGCTTGGGAAGTAAAGGGTGCTGAATATATGCTGCCCTTCCACCTCCTGCCAATCCTTGCCTCCTGACCAGACAACAGGTGAGTTTCTTGAAATAACACGATATCAGAGTGCATAGATTTCACCCTAGTCATTATTTGTTTAACTTTTTTCAGTTTCCGTAATCCTCTGCAGTTTCCAAGAAGACACTTTAATTCTTAACCCACCAGACATATTATGTAACACTTAATGGGCTTCCTAGTATTTTCAAATTGTTTAAAGACAAAGAAACCAAGAACATCTGGATGTTAAAAGCTACATCCATACTAATAATGAACACTGAGCAGTATACCCCTTTCAAACTCTGTTGCCCATCCTCCTCCCCCTTTAATACTCTAGTACCCATCTAACAGCTGGAGGCTGTTCCACACGAAAGTGAGGATCAACTGACTGTGCCTGAATATTTTCCCCTCTTACCCCACCCCACTACATAAGAAACTCAATACTGATTGCGTTAAAAAAAAAAATAGGAAATCGGTAAATGAAAATAGGCTATTGGCTATGAGCCTCTAGGATAGCAAACATAAAATATAATAAGCTAATTTTAAATTTTTATTTTACTTAGTTTTAGGTACCGTAATAGTCCATCCCTGTTAATATGTTGCAATGTAAAGATGTCGTCATTGTCTCACCCAGGTCCACTTTCTGCTTTCAGAGTCCTTACAAAGTTCTCTGCTTCAGCTGGTTGGTTAAAGATGCGAGACTGACCATTGTGTGTCACTAGCAGTCGAGCAGGGGGAATCATGCCGTATCGTATCCCCATGGCACGGAGTTGTTGTCTCATGCCATCAAACTCTTTCTGTTTTTTATGCACACTGGCTGCGAGGTCCTCATAAAATCTCACCAGATGGTTCTTGAATAGGATTTGTCCCTTCGTCCTGGCGGCTCTTTTCACAGTTGCTTTATCCCTGTAGTTAAAGAACTTCATAATAAGAGTCCTTGGTGCAGCGGTGTTTGATGTGTTTTTCTGGCCAAGCCGGTGCGGTCTCTCCATTGTCAAAGTGGTGCGTAGTGGTGCCAGGTTCAGAGCCCCCGGTAGCCACTTTTCCAGAAAGGCGCAGGCGTCCTCTCCCTCCGCGCCCTCGGGAGGTTAACCAGTCTCAGGTTAGAACGTTGCGATCTGGTCTCCAAGTCCAACACTTTCCCTTTGAGCTCTTTATTTTTATTTTCGAGGACCTGGACCCTAGCTTGTAGATTGGTGATGTTATCCTCTGCTGCAGATAGCCGCACTTCCGCCTCTCCAACCCGCTCGGCGCACTCGTTAACATCTTTTTTTACTTTTTCTATTGCTGACAGAATACCATCCAATCTGGAGGAGAAATCTGATATCAAATTTGTAATTGCAGCCAGTATTGCCTCTGAACCACCTTCAACCTTCTTATTCTTCTCATTCCACTCGCAGTTTTCCTCCTCCATTGACTTGCATGTAGTGGTATAAGCCTCACTATTTTCACAGCTAGCTTCAGAGCTCACCTTAGAAGTGAAGTTAGATAACTTCGATTGAGTCGATTTGCTGGAGTTTTTGCTGGGCTTCTTTTGTGAGAGAGGCATCACAGCTGTTTTAAACGTTTTCAGTGTCACTTGTAATGAGTATTTTCAGGATTTTACAAAAAGGTAGCGGAGCCGAGGCAAGCACTTCCTCTCAGCAAGCCGCCATTACCTGAGTCCTGTAAAAGTACTGGATGAACCATTCTATGTCAAAGACTGAGATGAAATATATCCAAACCTCTCAATTCAGTTTGTTTGACTGGAAAAACATCCATAAAGATAAAAGGATATGAACTTTACTGCCCTTTGTGAGATGGTTTAAACACAACAAAGAACTTTTTAGATAACATGGACAAATTAAATCTTATTTATATTTCATAAGTATCTAAGTTTGAAGTTCAGTTACACATTGGATGGATTGGGAGCATTGGATTTGTCCAACTGCCTAAAACTAAACCTAGTGGTGGTTTTAATAAGGGCTCAGATCTACACACTATGGCTTTTACCTGGGCTTGGTAGTGTCACTGAAGTTGATATTTCAGTTGCTCATGGCATCACAATCAAGGGCTATTTCTGTTTTTTGTCAGTGACTTTGGGCTGTATGTGATCACTAGCAGTTAAAACTCTAAAATAAGTGGACTTATCAGGAGGAAGGATAAGCTTACCCAATGCACCACTGATTCAAATGTTTGCCTCAGTATACTATACCTAAGCTGTATTCTGAACGGCTTGCACAAATAGCAGGAGCGCAATGATTTAATGAGGTAAACCTCTAAAGAGTAGGGTCAGCAAGAATGTCACCAAAACGAAAAATATATCACAAATTTCTGAAAAGTTGACTTTTAGAGATGAAACGTTAGCTAAAGACACTTTGATGATATGGAAATGATGCCGCGCATCATAGGCTTGTGTTTAAATGACAAGTAGTCTTTTAAGTGCAAATATGAGATTAAGTTAGTGTGAGCTGTTTTGACATCAGCCCAAAAATCACATTTGTCATCTTTTTTTTTTTTTTTTCTGTAACACTCTCATGTTGTGTTCATGAGCTGGATTTGTTTCTGCAATATAAACCTTGTATTTGATGCCAATGAATGCCATTTGAACATGGGCGAGAGATAGAACGAACGCAGTGAGAGATGCTGAAAGCAAAAGTGTGCATTTGGATGTTTGTGTGATGATTTTTGGACAGAACATCAAAAACACAGTCGAGCAAAAAGACAGCTTGTTCTGTTTGCATCATATCTCACACAAACATGCACACACAATGTCTATACACTCACAAAAGCCCAGTACACACACGGAATGCAGTCACACAAACACAACAAATCATTCAACCATCTTTTATGCTGGGATGCACAAAACTTCAGCTTCCCTTTGTAAATTGCAGCTAATGTGTGTGAGAGGAAGAAGCCGTCTGAGCTCACTGAGAATGCAGAAGTAGAAAGAGGGATTGAGTAGAAAGAAATGAGGGAAATGATATAGTAAAGGACTGTCAGAAAGCAAACGGGAAGCCTAAACAGAGTGGATATTCCTCTTTCCCTGGGTCATATTTAGAACACTGCAGGATATATTTTTTCCCCTTTGTACGTATGTGCTGTCTTTTCAGCAAGCCTTACTTTTCACATTCTTGAGTCTTTCTAACCAATCTGTCTAACCAATATTATTCACCCACAGAGTTCCATTACGACAGAACTGGTCTAAACTGGCTTCTGTCATATTGTCTGGTCTAATTTACATTCACATTACATGTTTAGCATGCCGCAGGTGCTCCCAGCTGCTCTAAAACCAATGCAATATCCTGAATATAAGGAGGATACAATTTATCATGTGTTTTGCATTTGTGCTGTTTTAAAACTGCTTCTGAGCAGATTGACGATTCAAAGCGATAATGATACAATGCAATAAGAAGGGAGAAGCTTTCTCTCATTCAAATCTCTACAGATCACTTGAAACAGTTAGTCTGTCATTTCAATTTTATGCAAAACCTTTAAAAAATTATTTTGCATTGATTCTCTTAAGTCTTTGTGTAGTTGTCACCCTAGATTTTTGGAGCTGCCCAAAAAGTTGCTAAATGTTTTTAAAAATGCAGTCGGTCCGTTACTGAATAAAACTGTGAAGCAAAACAAGAGGTAAACAATTATCCATGCTTCCATTATGAAGAGAAATCAGTGCCACACATTCTGGAAAGGTTTCTGCAATTTAACCATATTATAAAATGTCCTGGAAAATGCTAATTTGAGCACTACATGTAAGTACTAGACTAAAGGCACACTATCAACATTTTGAAAGTTGAATAACCTTTCTGTATTGACCAGACCATGGTTAGTATATTACCATGCAAAACAAGAAAAGGGAAAACTGTGGAGGAAAAGTGCTGCTAAATTTAAAATTTAACAAAAATGTCAAATGACATTTATATGTTTAAAACTATACACAAATGAAACTAGATCTTCACATCCACCAAATTAAAAGGCACATAACCATTTTTTTCTTACTGACATTTAATCAGACTAAATGTTCCCTGTTTAACAACAGTTAAGTTATTTCTATTTGCTAAATGCCACAATAATGAGGGAGAATTTCTCTTCTTTGCTTTCTTCAAATTTAGAACTTTACAAACATTTTCTTAGCATTTTGTAGGACTGCCTTTAAACTGTTTGACTTCAATCAATCAAACATTTTGGATGTCCTTTCAGAGACTGGTCACACTACTAAAAAAGTAGTATAAAGTAGTAATAAAGTCCTTTTTGCATTCAAATCTGGCTATGTTGACTATTTTCTTAGTAATTTGTAGTAGCAAAATAGCTGTTAATAATAATGAGTAAAATGAAGGCAAAACCTCTAAAATACTAATAAATGTATGACACATGAAAACTGATTTATTTTCTACTATGGAAGAGCATTTACTATTTTTCATTGATAACAATAATTATATCATTTATTTATATAAAATAGTGGATATTCTTTGCTGTTTTGGTGATATTCTGAACCCTGTGAAATAATCATTTTACTATTGTGTATGGCTAAGAATAAAAGAAAACAGTCACATTGATTTGGACAAACTGCAATTGTCTTTATTTGTATTAGTCACTAATATTTCCATATTATACCCCTTTGGCTATAAAATTAAATGTATTCTACTGATTTACTATAACACCTTTGGTAATGTCTCTTCTGGCGTAATGTGAGTGTATAGTTTCTATGACTGATTGTGTATGATGCCTCATAAAGTTGATCATTTGTGCAAGTCTGAAGTGTCATTCTGCAGGTAACTACATGTTTAAGAAAACTTAACTGCAGCTAATCCAAAACCACAGATATTTTTTTTTTTTGCAATTGTGAATGCTCATTGTCAAATTTATTCCGTTTATCTCTTTATTTTCCTCGTTCCTCTTCTACTGCTACTACCTCCTCAGCTTTCCTCTATTTCTTCCAGAGACTGTTACAATTTGTGTGTTTTGTCTTGATACACCTTACAAATAGATGCATTATTTACAGTATATTCACACTTCAATAATTAAATACTGCAAATCAATTGTACTGTGAATATTCCTAAAACCTGTTACATTTCCTGATAATATTAAAATCATTAGTCTGAAATAAAAGATCGGCTGATAGATTTTCTTCTCTTTTGTTCAAGTCGGCCAGAGTGGTCTTGCTGGTGATGTTTGTCCAGATCCTGGAGTTCCTGAAAACGGCAAAAGGATGGGTTCAATCTTCCAGTAAGTTTATTTTATTTTTCCCTTTCAGACCATTCTGTCTATATTGACTCATTGGTCAAAAAACTAATATTTTGGTGTTATTACAGTCTCCAATATTACATTGGAATAGATTACACATTTAAACCTGAAGAAAGTGATAAAAGCATTCAAAGGTAAGAATATAGATGCTATGACCACTGACATGTTAAATTAATACCTCTGTTAATTTCATTACAATGAAATGTACAGCAGGTAAAATATACATCCTCTGGCACTTGCTACCAAAGTACTTTTTTTACCACCCACACAAACAAACTATCGGAGACCAAAGTGTTATAAAAATAATCAAGGTTTGCTGGAGACTTGTTGTTGTTACAGTGTTGGCTTTTTAAATGTGGCATAAATTATATAACCACCAAGGCTTAAAGAACCATTGGTTTAATTTATATGTTTAGCCTTTAAAATCCTCTAAAGAAAGATCTGTTCTGGTAGTCAGAACAATCTTTTGATGATCAGTCGGTGTCACCTAAAGAAAAGCAAATAATTAGCTGCAATCAACAAACACAAGTAGTCAAAATGCTAAGGTGGGCTTGCTGGTTCGGAGGTGGAGATTACTTTCTTACATGTATCTAATTAACATTCTTATGTTCTAGGCCGACATGCTGACTCAATGTCTGTCTAAGCTCTCTTATCTCACCACATCAGATTTTTTTAAAACAACATAATGTCTAAACTACAGTAGGAGATTTAGACAGGCTTTGCTGTTTTCTTTTTACGCTGTCAGAGTTTTGGTTTCAAGCGGTGCTAGGAGCTAATAAAAACAGACCACACCACAGAGTGTGGCAGTAAATCAGGGATATGGTCTGAAGTTAGAAGATCAGAGAATCCTGCTGACACTGAGCTGGGAAAGAAAAACAATTTCATGTTGGTTAACGCTGAAAAGTTTATTAACATTATCAGCAGCAACTCTGTGATGCCTTAAAACTGTCCCTCCTTCTTTCAGAGGAGCAGGAAGCAAATTAGATTCTCTAACAAAGACAATCTTTTATTTCACATGGCGATGACTAACATTTTCAAATAAGTTAGGATAAGTAAAGAAATCATGACAACTAAGTTTAACATAACAAAATCTCATTACTAATATGAGTCATTTAACATTGGACACCTTGTACATTGTCTACTATTATCTTCTTTGGTTAAGAAATATATTACACTAATATTACCACTAATAGCTTTGCCTCCTGCAAGTTATAAACTTGTGCCACACGTTTTGTTCAATCCATTGAATAAAGGCTTATTTTTGCAGTCTGTAGTCTTATTGCCAGACAGATACTTGCTACATGCTTAGAAATACCTCAGCTATTAGACGTATGACATATAAAGCAATGCAACAGCTATGTTGTTTGCCTGAGGTGGATCTAGACTATTTGCTTTCCTGCTTACATTTTTATAGTGCCTACTCTGTGGTCATCCATCGGTTTTTCATTCTCCTCCTTTTTGCAGTCAGGAAGCAGTGAACACTTATGATCCAAATATACATTAGAAATAGAATGTATAGTGAAAATAATTGCTCTACAAATTATGCAGAATTAGAGGAATTAGAAATGATAAATTTTGGGCTTTGGGAATGTGTTTGATCAGTTGTCAACACCTCTTTGGTGCAAACTGCTGCAAAAGGTCTAATAGATTAATCCAACAATCTCTGCCTTATACTGCAAGTATAAACTTTTTCAGTGAAACTTTTTCACACTGAGCCTGGTTCTGCTGGAGGTTTCTTCCTGTTAAAAGGGAGTTTTTCCTCTCCACTGTCGCTACATGCATGCTCAGTATGAGGGATTGCTGCAAAGTCAACGCCAGTGACTGTCCACTGTCTCTACATGCTCATCCAGGAGGAGGGAATGCTGCAAGTCACTGACTGGATGCAATCTGCTGGGTTTCCTTAGATAGAAAAACTTTTTATCCAATTTGAATAAATAACTAACTCTGACTGCACTGTTCAATGGTTAGGACTAATTGGAATGTATGTACCTGACTTTTGTGAAGTGCCTTGAGACAACATGTGTTGTGAATTGGCGCTATATAAATAAACTGAATTGAACTGAATTGAAAGGTAATCAGAAATGCATATATCTGTGAATCTTATTGCCTGACTTCAGCGAGATTTTATGTGATAAACTCCACACAGAGCTTTGGAACATTGTGAAGTAGAAAAGAGGTATTAATGATTTTGAAACATTATTTACAAATAAAACGCAAGTCTTTTAGAGTATGTTCTGACGAGCTTTGCACATCTTCAGATGGAAACTTAATTCAATCTGACTCGATGGGGATCATCTGTGTACATCAATTTTCAAGTTTTGCCACAGATTGTTAAATGGATTTAAGTCTGAACCTTGACTATTACTTGAATACCCTTTGATCTGAACCATTTCATTGTAGCTCTGGCTGAATTTTTAGAGTCGTTGTACTGCTGGACAGTAAACGTAAGCCCCATTGTCAAGTCATTTGCAGTTTATGTTTTCTTTCAGAATTACAATGTCAACCCTTACCAGTTTCATTGTCCCTGCTGAAGAAAACCAACCCCATAGCATGATGCTTCCACCAACCTGTTTTAACATTGAGATGGTGGGATTAAGGTGATGTCCATTGTTAATTTTCTGTCACTCTTTGCATTTTGGATGTAAAACTAAAACATAAAATTATAGTCTTATCTAACCAGAGCACCTTGTTTTCAAATGCTTTCTGGGTTCCCTAAATGGTGTGTGGTAAAACCTAACAGGACTTCTTGCAGCTTTGTTTTCACAGCTTTGTATGGAGTGCACCACTAATGGTCTTCCAGTTGGCAGATTATTTTAGTTGAACTGTGTTTATTAATGCTGTCCTCTCCCAACCTACCAGTTTAAATTGAGTCATTTGTTGGTATGTTTGCAGTTGTGTCATGCCCTATCTGTTTTGGTGATGGATTAAACAGTGCTCTGTGAGATCTTTGAAATTTGAAAATATGTTTTATAACCTAACCTGCTTTGAACTTCTTAATAACCTTGTCCCTGACCTATCTGGTGACATCACATAAAATACCAATTAGATATATTGGATTTTGTGGTTGCAACATGACACAATCTGGAAAACAAAGTATGACTTTTCCTACGTCAAGTATAAATGACATACAAAATAAATTAAAAATAAAATAAAACACAGGAAAAGTTTCACATATCTGAGTATTGCTTGTGTTTACCAGTATTGCACACTGTATAAGATTACTGCCAAGAGTGTTCAATACACTTATTCCTTTTGGATAAAAAGTGTTTTTCAGACAGGTTGCATGCGTTTAAAGTTTCTGTTATCCTCTTCTTGAGGGTGGCATCCAAAACAATAAACAATTTTATGTTAAGAGAAAATATTGCCTTTTTGTCAGGGAGAAATCTAACTGGTATTGTTTTAAATAGTAATGTAGTTTATACTTGATTTATTTTTAGCAAATTACTTTATATATCAAGGCTAACTAGTTTCAACAATTTCAGAAGACATTTTGTTGTAGCTTTTATTGGGTATGAGGTGCTTCTAAATATGAAAACATAGGAAGCTATTGAGCTGGGCTGCCAGAAATCTAAATATTTGGAATCTATTAGAGAGCCAGTGGGATATAGGGGAGCAGTGAATAATATATCAAACAAAAAACTTGGAGTGAATCACTGTGCTTTGAAATTAAGTATGTGTTATATATGTTGTTAACAGAACAAACTCAGTAGTTTCTTAAGAATTTCCTCAGTCAAGATAATTCAGAGTGTATTCACAGTTCTTGTACTTTGCACTCTAAAATACTGTAGTTTTAATTTCTCAAAATTTAACTAATTTTTTTTCAACATCCCCACTCACTGACCCCACTTTTAAACAATTTTCAGGACTGTTTTAAAGTGAAAAGAGTACAAAGATTTGCCTTAAAATTTTCCTTTATGTTACGTTTCCTTTGAGGATGAAAATTGATGAATGAAGCCCAAAGAGCACTTTAGAGGTCATCTGCAATAAAGTTATGGCTACACATCAAAACCATTTCTTGAGTGTTAAGTATTTCCTAATTACTTTGAATTGGAAAGAAAACAGTTTCAAAACACCAGTACTATGGCTGACCAACCAAACACAGCTGTCTATCAAGAAGGGACTTGACTGAGAATCCATCAGTCACCATAACAGAGACCTCCTCCAACCTTTCAGTTAGATGTCAACCAGGCCTGAGTGTTACAAAGAACATAGGATAGCCGTTGTTGTTGTTGTTATTTATTGCCGAGTGCTTTCACACGGACATGCCGGTTAAACTGTAAATAAAGTAAAAAGCAAAATGTCAATACTTAGTTTTGCAATATTTAAAATAAACACAAACTTAAACATAGCTTTAAGAACTAGGCTTGATGTAACCAACCAGTTATAAAGCACAGAATGTACTCTTAGAAAACTTCACAATATAACAAACATCAGCATTGAAATATCACAATGCAGCAAACACACAGATAGTATTTAGTTAATTAGCTGCTAATTTTTAGCATCTTATTAGCTCTAAGCACATTCGCCTAACCAACACTTAGAACAAAACAACATATCTCCACACAGCTTACAACATTAATATAAACTCACCACGTTGAGCAACACTCATGAACACAAGTAAGATAAGATTTTTATGGTAGATTCAGCTTGTTGGTTTCAGCTAACGGCGACCTAAGCCCACTTCCGGTTCCCGTCAACTCACCTACACCAATACAAAGCAACTATAGAGCACTCTAGCGGAATGGGAGGAGTGAATCCAACACTGAGTTTTACCAATTTTGGATAAAAGCTATTAGAAAATACAACAAAACATATAGAAAAAGTTAATTATTGTAGCTAAGCATTGCATTTAAAGTATAGTCAAGACTATGGTAACATCCTCCTGCTTTGAAAGTACCTCTACCAAATACAGTGAAGTGTTTTAACCAGACCTGTTCTTTAGACATCCTGCTCCAGAGCAGCAAAGGCTCCAAGACAAGTGTCTCTTTGGAGGGAGCGTAGCTTTTTAACCAGACCGATGACACTAAAGAAAATTTCAGACTGAAATCCAGGTCTGCAAACCTGCAGAGGAATTGTCAACAACATTTTTTTATTGCTTTGACTGCATTTAATGAGTGCAATCCATGTACCAATATTTAAATTAAAGATATAGATCTTACAGAAGATACTGGATCAAATGTATATGGCTGATATCTCTGATACTGATTTGTAGCACCTGGCGCGTAGTTAGACCTGGGCTTCCAGGGCCGAAGCCCCGGATGTTTTCTGAATAGCCCCGGACTTCTTGATAGAAGAAATTTAGAAGTATTAAAAAGATGCAGCCACAAAATGGTATTGGACTTCACATTTTTATTCAAAAACAGTCAAATTTTTTCAATTGTGTTCCATATAATCACGTCCCGCTCCACCTAACCTGACGAGTTAAAAGGAGAAGACAAAAAAAATTGCTATTTGCGCACTCTCAGCACCACGAATGCGCAACTATGTGTACAGCCAGAGGCAGACTCCATTCTGGAGTAGTCCAGAACAGCAGTTTACTCCAGGTCGACCTGCCTCCTTCATTACCTGAAAAGTTGCACTGAGCGCCTCGAACAGGGCTCATTTCAGAGCAACCGCGGAGCCAACCGGAGAGTGGGAGCCTGGTGGGTGTGTGTGTTCAGGAACAGGTGGACGCCGAGCATTATAACCCAAACGAAGATAGCGATACAACCTGAATGCTGACTCAGGATGGGCTGATTTTAAGTTACAGCTAATCGCTGATTCACCCAGCAAGACATGAGGTGGAGGTTCACTCTAATGAGCATCTTCAGGGTCATGATGAGGAACTTTCACCTGAGCTACAGGTGAAGGTAAATGATCTGTCTGTGATAGAAAACAGCAGCAACCTTCTCTGTGAGCTTCTAGCCGGATTTGCATCATAATGTGAAAATATCTGGTCCTTTACCTTAGTCAAAATAAAAGCATTTAATCCTTGAGATCAACATGTTGCATCTCATTGCTGCAGCCAGTCTTATAGTTTAGTTCTACATGTAAACAGAAAAAAGTGTTGCTCAATAAACCAGGAAAATATCTCCTGGTTCCAGTAAGACGTAGTAGAAACTGTAAAAGTAAGCCTCCCTCTTCTCTTTCATATCTTCTGTGCTGATTCTAAACATACAGCTCTGGGTTTAAAGATGCAGTATAATTAAGAAATAAATCATAGCAATTAATCACAGGTTGATTAGTTAACTATTTTATTTTTCTGAATTACACATGAAATATTATATAAACTAAACTAATTAAACAAGGATACAGTTTTACTGAAGGTGAGACATACTGTACATACCATGTATACAGTTATTAATAACTGTAATATTAGTACTGATAAGGACAAGGATGAGGTTCTATGCTATATTTTAAACACCACAACTTAACACCCTTTCCTCTCAAGGTGTTTAATAGTAAGAACTGCATTAATGTCTCACATGCTCAGTGCAGAACAAAAGACTGTGCTGAAAAATGTTTAACTTATTATTTTTGGCAGGCCAAATTTTTTCAGAAGTTGAATGAAGGGTTGAAAAGATGGCGGTAAAAGAGAACAGGTTCATAAAAGAAGGAACAATTTTAATAAAATGTTTCGAAAGCTCTTGGCATCATAAAATAAATGTCTGACTAATATTTAGGAAAATCGACTTTATACCACTTTCCTTTTTTGAAATGTAAGCATAAAGACAATGGAGCCTCAGGAGTGGAACACTTTGATGAGAATAACGTTTAAAAAGGTAATTTATGTAGATGACAAAAGAAGCACATTTATCTGGCCCATAGTAAACATCTCTGAGTTTAAAAAAAACGTTTGTCAGCAAAAATTCAGATTAAGTTCCTTTCTAAATACCTTAAAATGTGTCATTATATTTGCTTCAGCAAAATGGTTTTTCATCAGTCCTAAACTCTGTTTCTCCTTGTCCTTCATTCAGCTTCTAACAGAAATAAAAAGTAAAATTATTGCAAACCTTTTTTGTTTGATTCACAATAATTTACATTCAGTCTAAAACCAGCCGAGACACAGAACTGGTACAATATGTCCTATATTTTTTAATTTTATTTTAAATTACCTATAAATTGTTTTTTTGAAATCAAAATATTTTGGATTTGGGCTAAAGCCCCCAATGTTTTGAGACTCTAAAAACACCCCTGTGTAGCACTATTGCATATATTTTAGTTTGTAGAAAACTGTCTAGTAACACTGGGGTATTCAGGCAGCCTTGCCTTACTGTGTTCACATGCTGCTGGTGCTGTGCTACAGCCTCAGGTCAAACTCCAGGGCTGCTTTCATGTCCCAGTTCCTCTCTCCAGGGTCCAGTCATACAGGGGCTACACACAAAGAACTGCAGGGAATAGTTCTTATCTAAGAGGCTAACCGCTAAAAATTTGCTCGGCAGATACAATGAATCACCCCATGCGCCTGTCATCTAATCTGTGGAAACGGAGATATCATTTTATTTAAGCAGAAGCTAATCTTCCTTTGCCTTTTATTTGCTTAGCATCAGAAGCAGCTAAAGTATTGTATTTTTTCTCTTATGTTTATGAAAGACGGGCTTTTTATTTTTGCTTTCTTTTTCCTGAAAAACTTCTACCGATATTGCATTTTAACTGTTTGCTGTTCATAATATGGTAGAAATTCTCTCACTATAATTGGAGATGTCATAGGTAAAGAGGTCAATAGTTGCTTTGTGCTTGTATCTCATCTTATAAGATGTGTGTGTGTGTGTGTGTGTTGGCTTAGATCATTGTAAATCAGAGTGTGTTTTGTGAATTTTTGGTCAAGTGGCAGATGGTGTGTCATCAAGTTGGAGACGTAACATTTTTACACACTAGGTGCCATACAAGCAGACTGGATAGGAATCTAAACAAACAAAAAAATGAAAAAAATATTATTTTACAGTGATTTGTAAAGCCAGATTAAAAGTCTAAAATCTTACTCTGACAAATGTTGTTGATATTGTTTCTAGGGTTGGCTCAAGCGTCCAGTTCAGCTGTGATGACAGCTACGTACTGCATGGATCTAAAAGCATCACCTGTCAACGAGTCACTGACACGTTGGCTGCTTGGAGCGATCACAGACCCATCTGCAGAAGTAAGTTATGCAATGATCCTCACTGAAATTGATTTTTATCCCTTTAGCTCACAGATTTCAAAGCTGTGATATAATGTTAACACCAAAATTATTTGTACCTCTGGCAGAATAAGATTTAAAATTATACATCTCTAATCGATAAGCTAATTTTTGATGGGAAATGAGACAGGCATGTCTCAAAACATAATTAAAAACCTAAAATGAATATCAATTGAAAAACAAATGTAAAAAAAGCAAATGTAAAATAACGTGTTTATAGACATTTTCATCGTTACAAAACCTATTAATTCATGATATAAATGTAAAAAGAAATGTTGCTTTTGTATTATATTGAAGGCTGTGCTCAACATAGAAGAAAAAAGGAGCCAAAATAAGGCCAGACCAATGTTCGAACACATTTAAGTTAGTCCATTCAAGAGCACTTTGAATATCACAAGCTTGCGCTCTACGTTTAGGAACTTTTAGTGAGTGCAGTTCATTTTATCACCATCAAATGGTGTTTTATTGTGAAATTAATAGGCACTGAACATCGAGAGACTTTTAAGTAAAACTTTTAGTGCTTGATGTAGAGAACATTCTCAAATATTTTATATGGGGGGTGGGAGCTAGGTGTTTCCTGTAGGGGGTGTGAGCATGAATGAAGAAACTATCCATACCAAACCCCCTACCTCCAAAACTTTAAACCTGCTAAAATAAAATTTTAAAGTAATGCCTCACGCCAATACCAGTAAAACTTCAAAAAATTATGTTGCAGAAAGCCAGACAAGTAAAAAATGTGCCAGTTGCTACTGCTATCAAATCTTGAAGGTTTTGGGGACTTCTTTTATGCACTCAGATCTTCATTTTTAAAATGTAAATTCTTAAACAATAGCAGAGAAAAGTTAAGGAATTCACAGTAGTAACAAAAGCTGTAATCCCATTACTAATGTTACTGACAATATTTTTACACAAACTACATGTAAGATACCTTTTAAAATGTTAATCACAAAATGAATGAACACAACTTTTGAACAAGACCCCACCATAGTTAACGAGTTAGCTAACACTAGCATCAGGAACATCACTAAATGCATTTGGATCATGTGTTTCTCAAGGCAAAGAAATGGCAACCAAACAGATCGCAAAACTGTTTGTTTAATATTGTTATTCAAAACACACAAAAAGGTGATGTCCTTAAAGAGGTGAAAGCAAGCGCACAGCGCAAACATTAGCAGGAGGCACGAACCTGTGCTATCAAAACAATAGCCAGTAGGTTATATCAACACCTCAACAATCAAGCTTGCTGTCATTTTACAGTTATCTGCACCTAACATCTTTGCTCTGTCCGTCGCTTCAATAGACACAAGGAACTGTGCCCTGAGACAGATGAAGTCTTTCGGCTAATCCCTTTTCATACTGGACGAGGTTGCTAAAACACTCCTCCCTGAAGTGCTTCGCGCAAACAATGCGGACTTTCCCCACTGATGTCAGCACGTTTCCATGAAAAATAAAATGAAACCAGGCACTCCAAAGAGGTTCTGATCCTGGGGAATGGTGTAATGACTGGTATGGGTTAATACACCCAACAACAGAACATTTAGATTTTTCCACTTGCTGCTTCGGCATCCTTCAACTTGAACTATAAGAATACTGCGAGAAAAGAAAAATGGTGGATTCGCTGGATTGGTTAGCCGGAAGTCCATGACTATCTTTAGAAGTTCCACAGAAAATACTGTGACGTAATAAAGAACTACATGAAAAACAGGTGGGTGTAATTAACAGAAAACAAGACACAGGTGCGGATCATGACAGTAAGAAGTGCAATTACCAAAGAAAATCACAAAACAACCTGAACAGGGCTGGCAGGGGCCTTCGAAAGGAAGGCAAAAACCAAAAAAAAAAAAAAACGAGTTCAGGTGGACGGCCATGATGTTCAGACCTCAGCAGCCATCAACGACTATGAAGGGGTCTTGGACGTCTGTGACGACTGTGAAGGAGTCTGGGAGGTCTGCGACGACTGTGAAGGAGTATAGGATGTCTGTGATGACTGTGAAGAAGTCTGGGAGGCCGGCGACGAAGGAGCAGGTGGTCTGGAAGCCGACCAAGCAGTGTAGAGGACCCTCGGAGAACCCAGTCTTTAGGCCTGCTGTGAAGCATAGAGGACCTGGAGGTCGGCCACGAGGAAGCTGGCCGCGGAGCACAGAGGACCTTCGTTAGGCCTGCTGTGAAGCGTAGAGGACCTGGAGGTCGGCCACGAGGAAGCTGGCCGCGGAGCACAGAGGACCTTCGGAGAACCTCAAGAGGTGGTTGACTTAGGGGTGCGGAGTGGAGGCTTGAACCTACATAGGAGCTCTGGAGAGCGATGCAGGACCCATGGGAACCCACGGCAAGGCCCTGAAGATCTGCAGAGGAGCCTTTGTCATGGCTCTGAAGACGGAGGCATATCGTCCTCAAACCCCTCAGGAACAGAAGGTGGTTCATCCTCAAACCCCTCAGGAACAGAATCAGGAGACCGAGGCGGTTCGTCCTCAAACCCCTCTGGAACAGGTTCAGGAGACTGAGACAAGAGTATAGATGATGATGATGATAATGGCAGGTCAGCAGAGGATGAGGGTGATGGTTGACCCACCCTTAGGCAGGGGCAGTAACTAAAGTGTAGGCAGGACCCACAGTTGAGTGAACAGGAACACTGAAGAGCTCTGAGAGGAAGCCACAGAGAAACCCAAGAAGGTGTGCAGGAAGAGGAGGCTGGTCCAACGTGACGAATGGCTGGTCTGGAGAAGCTGAAGCGTCTAACTGACCTTCAGCAGAGGCAGGAGCTGAAGCACATGGCTGACCTCCAGCAGAGGCAGGAGGTTAGGCGTCCGGTGGACCCTCAGCAGAAGCAGATGCTGAAGTGTTGAGATGACCATCAGTGAAAGGAGTGAGGGGTGTTGGAAGCTGGCAGTATAGCACACTGCTTACCACTGTGTCCTCACCGCTGGAATGTCGCTCTGCTTTGGGGTGGGGGAGGAGAGTTGTCGCATTGACAGGGACCAGTTCCCGGAAAAGGGATCGCAGGCCTTGAGCCCCAAAATGGCAATCGCTGCTTCTCCTTCTCAGCCGGCTGCGAGCTCTACTCTGCCTGCCAACTGAGGAACTTGAAAAGAGTAATCTCATCGCCGCTGCCTGATCCTTCTGTTGGTCGTGTCATACTTTCGAGGTTTGCAGTGGTAAAGGACCAAAGTGGCAGCAGGACATCTGCAGGCACATGGTGAATGGATGCATTTTAATGAACAGACTAAAACTTACAGTACACAAGGAAAAGCCAGGAACCATGAGTAAAAGCAAAGCAGCTGGACAAACAGACGACCCAACAATGAGGGAACACAAAACACGGACTTAAATACAACAGAAGATTAACAAAACTACGTGAAAAACAGGTGCGAATAACAGAAAACACAACACGGGTGGGGATCATGACACCTTCTAACACTATTGATTAGTCTTTTGACTCCTCTGTCCAAAATGTTGCAAAGTATGCCTAGTATGTGGTAAAATTAAGTTCTTTCCCCATCCCGTTTATGGTCCCATTGGTTTTTGCTGCAGCGTTGAAAAGTTTTGTAATAATTCTTGTTTTGCAAGAGCAAGGTTGCATCATAAAATGCTTCCTTAGTGATACACTGACAATGAGAATATTCTACAAACACCTTTTTTATAAATCTAAACTATTCTTACACTATGAATCTGAATCTATTCTTATACTTATTTTTCTTGAGGAGTAAATACTTATTTTTCAAAAACAAAATTAACAGACAGAATAAAACTTTTTTTTTCTCACAGCGACCTGATTTGATGAAAGACAAATATAAACTTTATATAAATATATAAAAATAAACAAAACAAATAAAAAGAAAAACACTATAGATTTACATGTTAACTGTAAAATAAATACCTGAGATTCAGAGAAACACTTTACAAAGTATTTTCATCCTAAAGTTGCAGTGTTAACCCCTACAGCTACCTGGAAATGCAGTGCTGTAGGTAATATGGCAATAAAACCAGTCCTGCAAGCTCATCATAAAGCAAAGCCTTGCAATCCAAATGCGATATCATGAATTTTTTATGAGTTTTTAATAGTTCTTCTGCTGCAGTGGAATTACATGCAATGGTCTTTTTATTAGGATGTAGCCACACAAACAATGCATGTAGCTAATAAAATAAATAATCTTGCTTCTTCTGAGAATACCTTTGTTAAATCAGTATATTTTTGATGCATGTAAAAGTTATTGATTTAAGTACTCTCATCAACTATTACCAAAATCCTTGCATAGGAAAAGATTTGATAAGCAATCTAATGACACTCTAACCCACATTTGTAATGCATTGTATTACAAATTATTGGATCTGAAAACCTGTTAAGGGTTATGGCATTTTGTTTTTATTTGGGAGCACAAGTGTTACATAAATTTATTTCTAAGGAGGCATGAAAAGCAGTATCATTTGGATTTACATGATTTTATTTATTAATGTGGCAGAGCAAAGATGCAAACTGCCCTCATGTTTACTGACAATACCCTGTTGGGTTTATAGCCATGGAATGAAATAGCAGACGGCTGGTTTCATATGCACAAGTGTGCGAGTACACACTTGTTCTGACAGCAAATGTCCAAAGGATAATGTCACACATCTAATATCTGCAGCAGTGTTGGCCTTGAATTGTTGGTGTGTTTGACGGACAGCCAGTCGCTGCGCTCAGACATATACTGTAGGGTCCCTGTCACATTGTGTTATGGTGTATGTGTGTACCATTATATGTAACTGTGTGTGTGCCTGTATTGTGACTATATGGATGTCTTTGACCTCGGAAACATGCCTAAAGTCATGATACTGGCTCCTCCTGTCAGAAAGGATTGAAAATGAGAGAGTGAGAGATGGAAAGAAAAAAATCCAAATTTATCTTCATATTGAAACTTTGAATGGAAATGTCAGTTTTTTTTCTCTGTAAATCAGTTAAAATATGAGCAAACAAACTCATTTTTATAGGAGACAAATTGCATTAATCATTTAGAAGTTCACTTTGAGTTTAGTTCATGTGCACTTTAAATTATAAAAATAAAGAATACAAAATTAAAGAAAGAAGGATTGATACATTTTGTAGTTTATCAAATGTGACAGAATTATAAAGTATAAATTCACTTTTAAGAAAAAAAAAACACAAGGAAACTACAATATGTATTTTTGCAATAATGAAGATTTTTTATATTATGTATTATATTTTCAACATATGGAACAAATACAAAGTACCGCCACATTGAGATTCGTGGAAAACAGGATGCATGTTGTGGGAAAACTCAAATTCCAGGAATGACACAAATTTGCATTGACATACAACTAACTTTATATTCATTGTGCCTGACTATGATTTAGCTGATTGGATATATCACAATACTATCAGGAGAGCAAACTGATAGATTCGGAAACAGAAAGCTAGAGAATAATAAAAGTCCAAATCAGTGGACAAACTGTTAGAAAATGGGAAGGCAGAGGTTAAAATGTCTCCAGTACATTGTGGCTCTGGTGATTGTATTATCTGGTGTGATCACTCTTCTGAGATTCAAACCCGTAAGCATCTCTCGTTTTCTGCTGAGACTTTGCTGTTAATTAGAAGCTGGTTTCCAAGATGAATTGCAATGGATGTGTTTCTGTGTGTTCATGTAGCTGTGTGTGTCAAAATGTGGTTCAGCTATCTTTTCTAATTAACAGTCTGATCAGTCATCTGGGTTCCTCTCCTCTTTTCCCCCTCTCTCCTGGTATTTTCTGTCTTTTTCTTGCCTCCTGCTGTCCTCACTTTCCTTTTTTTATTTCATCAATTTCCATGGTACTATCCTTTAATTTCTCTGCCTCTCTATCTTTATCTAACCTCTGTCCCTTATGTTTCTGTGTATTGCTTCTTAAAACCTGTTTGTTTGCAAGCACCTTAACTTTATGGTCACTCATCTTCCAGTAAAGTCACTGGAGGGGTGAGTCTCTGTTAGTTTGCTGTAATCTTGACCGTATGATGGCAGTGATTACATCATGGTAGCTAATTAAAGTTACTAACTGGACTGGACAGGCACAATTCATTCATAAACTGTCATGCCCCAACCTTTTTTAAAAGTATTTTTAAACTGACTGAAATAAAAATCGTTTTACTCTGACTCTGTTGTGTTTTTGAACTGAGGACAAACTTAAAACTATTTTATGTTTGTTTCTGATATTATTACTGGATTAAAATCATTTCAGCCGCAAGATGTTTGGTAAAGTTTGCTAAACCTGCATATAGACAAAGTTAGGGAATGACTCAAGAAGATAAAAATATTGTTTTTGTCTAGCATGATAAGACAAGTAGAATAGAATAGAATTTCCACTGAGATTCCACATGTGCAGAAAAATCCATCAGTAAAAATTAGGATACTTTTGGTTTTTATAGACCATATCGTACAAGTTTTTTTTTTTTTTTTCTCTAACCTCCTTTTTATTGTTAGCTCACTGTTTTTGCATTTTTTCCAAGACTTTGTAACTATAAGGATAACTACAATCAGCATGTAAATGATTGCCTTCATCTCAAATTTTCTCTTGTAGCCCGTACCTGTGGCAGTAATCTGAGAGGGCCTAAAGGGGTGATAACATCTCCTAACTATCCTGTTCAGTATGAGAACAATGCACACTGTGTATGGGTCATCACTGCAATGGACTCTGAAAAGGTAAGCCAAAAAAATCTATTTGCTCAAATTCATGTAGATGTTCTTTGCTTTACAGAATCAAATATTGCTAAGTATGAATGAATAAATTTTCAGGATAATTTTGTGACAAAAAAATGAATGCCAGATATTTATGATGAAGACCAAGGTGAACTAAAATGGCAAGATTTCCAAGGACAAGCTCTTCAAAACTGCTGCATCATTCACATAACTTTCCATTAGCACCATTTAGCCCCACCATAATGTCACATGAACATGATTCAATATGTTATTATTTGCAACATATAAGAAGCATGTTATAGTGGGTGATCATAGAAGCTTTTAGAACACAGGACCAGGATCAGCTATCAACAAATCTCAAAAATGGCTTTTCCACTCGTTGTATGGAACTTGCAGGGTGTTTAATGTATATTACATTGGATTTTTATGTCACCCTGTGGCCCTACAAGGATAAACAGGTATAGACAATGGATGCATGGATTTTTATGTGAAATGTTTCACTGTTATACTACTGTGTTGCATAAATAGTTCATGTTATACCAACAGAATACGAGTGGTGAACATGGAAGGAAAGCAATCTAAAAAAAAACTTTTTTACCAGTTCTGAAGAAGATTAACGACCTTGTCATTGTCCTTAGAATTGGCATCCGCATTGTGGAATGTCAGAGTCATATTGTGGCTTAAAGTTGAAGCTGGAACACTTGTCTGATTATGCCTTGTATTAAGCTGATGTCACATTGATTCCTATCTTGACTTGAAAAAACAACTTTAGGTAGGTGTAATGGTTAGGAATTGAAGGAGATTTTGTTGAACATCAAGTCGTGTCATATCTTTGAAGTATGTATATTACTTTTGATGAACCCATATTGTAATAAGTTCATTTATACTGAGAGCAATGGTGTGAAATTGTTCTACTCCGTCATGATGGGATATGTTACTTCTCCATGATGTCACCATCACATTCTGGTAGTTCTTCAATTGTCCATCTGGGAATACAATTTTAATGTTTTTTGGTGAGATGATCAGTAAGCCCACATAATCACACAGGATAGCACAAGTTCCACTTTTAGTTTCAACCATACCATATCCTTAAGTGAGTAAAGCGTCTGCATTAAATGATGTTATAATATAGCTGCAACATTTGACTCACATCATTTGACATACATGACGTGTCAGAAATGCGGCGTTCGTGTGGCAGAATTTTGTAACATGTCCTGAAAATGGATGACTGGTTGATGTGGTGATCAAAGTGCGTGTGCTAAAGTATGAAAAGGAAAAGCATAGGAAGGTGATGTGGGAGCATTATTTTTCTGTGGCACTAACATAAAAATAAAAGGGTGAGGAAAATGGTCCATCAGACAAAATAAAAATGCTTTAAAATCCATGTTTAAATCTGAAATGTTATATATATATATATATACATATATATATATATATATGTATATATATGTATGTATGTATATGTATATATATATATATGTGTGTGTGTGTATATATATATATATATATATGTATGTATAATTAACTTTAATAAGTTCAAAGTTTTAATTAAGAAATTACCTAAAAAAAAGAATGCACTTTTACAAGGGGAACACACCCTTTTACTCATTCACTTAGCTACCTTTTCTTATACTCTGAATTTAAATTGGTGTTTCTGTCAAAGCAAGCATTACAGAAAATGTTTTCATTAAATTAAAAACCCTGAAAGTCTGTTCTGAGATTAAATGGGGCTGGAAGTAACTAAAAAAGATGCTTGGAGACTTTTGGTGGTAAATGAAAATTCAGAATGCACCAGAGCGAGACAGAAAAGCCAACAAAAGATAGTTCACTTGTATTAATACTCTGAAGTCCAGAACCTACAAGCCAGTTTGATAGGTACCTACTCCTTCTACACAACAATGCACTGATTACCCTGTTTTTAATTTACAGTCAGGAATACAAAAAACTTTATATGATGAGTTATCATTTCTCTTATGCCGTTCATACAATTCTTTGTGGAAAAATGTCTGTATTATAAGCCTTCAAAAGAAAATTCTTTCCTAAGTGCAGTTGTAAGTCTGAAAGTGTGAGTTAACAGTGTTACTTAAAGATATGATAAAAAAATAATCCTGATGAAATCCTTGTGATTTGCTGCCATGGTGGGTAAGTCAAAGAGAAGAGTAAGATGGCATTGAGACCATGGAAAACTATAGAAAATCAGAGAGGAAAGAGAAAACACATGTACCTGAATATTTTACCAGCTTCTTTACATGTATTGGTATGCGAAAGACAAAAGAAGTACAATCGAATGAATGTCCGAGCTGGTACTTGACATGTGAAACGTTTTTTTTCTAAATTGATTTATAGAAATGGAGTCTGCTCACCTCTGAGCTCTCAAAGACTGGGGCTAAGAAGTTGTGAGATATAATTGAAGAGAGACCACAGAAAATATAAAAGGCAGTGTAAAGAGTGGAGAGAAAATGACTTTTTTTTCTCCCTACTGTGTCTTTCTGACCTTGGCAGAGAGAAATGGCTCTTCGCAAGGTGTCCAAGGGCTTGTGGCAGGCCATGACGCGGTTTTATTGTATTACTGTGCAGATTTATATCATCCACGTCGCTATGAGCCTCTAATGAAGTCTCTAATCTGATTTATACCAGCATGTACCAGTTTACACTGGTGAGTAGGCTGCATCTTATGACATTTCTTTCTGTGGAAGACTATTTCATACCAGAATTGCTCATAAATTCCTATGCTGATGTGTCTGTTCCATCATGGTACATTTTTAGATATTGTTAAGCTGTTGGGTGTCAGATGGTACTGAGGTTTTTTATTTAGAATACAATTCGGAATTTTTTTATTCACTTTTGGAGACTTAGTTTAAGGCAGATGTAATGTGTTTTCTCTACCCTGTGCCTGTTATGTTATGTACCAGTGCATTTAAATATACATGTTTAAAACTAAAATGGCTTTTGTCATTCGCTTTTAAATTTAAACAAACAAACCAGTAAAGAGACAAATGAAATAACTACAGCTTTTATTGTTAAGCATGTAGGTCACCATTTCATTTTTCATTTTTTTTTTTTAACACGATCAAGTCATTGAACGTATGTACTCAGTAAAATGTAAAAGTTAGCAATCTGCCTTACAAGAATTGTGATTTCATATCATTACTGCATATAATTTAAGGCATTTTTAAAGTTTTCTAAACATTTTTTAGATTACAGAAAGAAAAAAAATTATTTTTTATTGCTAATAAATCTTGAGAGAAGCAAGTTTTGTTTTCCCCCAATTTTTTTAAATCAGATGCTCAGTCCAAGATAGTCTGTCTTTGTTTCTTGGTATTGTGTTATGTTGTCTGTCACCTTAGCCTGTTTTTATCATAAGAGACTGCTCAAATACTGTTTTTTTCAGATGTTGCCGAACTCTGCTTACTTTTTCTCTTCAGCCTCTTATGTTTACTGACCTATAGTGAAAGGGTTCTAGCAGCTAGATGTTCTTGTTGATCATTGGCATCTAATTTTTACCAAGGCTCTATCATTAAAGAATATTTTTTAATGATTGTATAGCATATAACATACAAAATTTGGTGCCTAAATACAGTAACTTTCAAGAGTAACTTTGATCGTTTCGACACTTTTTCACATAACAATTTCAAACTTCAACATACGTTATTGTGATTTCATCTGTCCGGCCTTTTACAGATCAACACAATTTAGTATATAATTTTCAAGTGGAAGAAAAATATGTTTTTAATATCAATCCGAAAACTGTTGCATGCATATTTATTCAGAACCCTTTTCTCTTATTAATAAAATCCAGTGGAAATTTTAGCTTTGCACATGTAGGGTCTAACATTTCCTACTACTCATCTTAGCTCAAGCTCAGTCAGATTGAAAGTCATCTTTGAACTGTAGTTTTTTAAGTCTTGACACAGAAAGACGTTTAGATTTTGGTCTGGACTCTGGGTTCTAATAGTACAATGGATGAATATGCAATGTAGCTCTGGCTGCATGTTTATGAGGCTGAGTCTCCCCAAACAATTCTTTTTAAAACAAAATTGGTGGACAAACTTAGTGTAGTTATCCTGTTGTTGACCGAGCAAATGCTTTAAATGTAGATTATAAATTAAAATTTTGTTTGCACTGTTAAAACCTGCAGCTGGCCATACGTCATCACTCCCTTGACCCGCAAAGATGGCTTGCAGTTATATAAGTCAACCAATGAGCTCCTGTGAATAAAACGCTTGGCTAGTAAGGGGTGCAACACGAGTGGACTGATTTCTACCCCTCTTGCTGCATTAGTCCTTTTACAACACACTTGGAGATAGCGAAAAGGTGCCTTAATTCTATCTTGAAGTGTTTTTATGAAAAAATTACACACAGGTGGACATTTACTAATAAGATGAGAGGTGTAAGAATAGAGGAGTCTAAGTTAACACTTCTGAAATTTGTATTTGTAAAAAATGTTGGAAACCATGTGGTAAGGTTTGTGATTGTGACATGAAAGATCTAAAGAAATACTTCAAGGGGTTTAAATACAGTGCGGCACTGTATACTCGTGCGTTAGTAATGGTCTAGGTTGTGCTATCACCATGGCGGAGTAGCTGTTATTATTTGTGCTATGTTCCTTGCAGTCCTCTTAAACAAGTGTCACTACAGAGCTAGTAATCTTATTGTTACAGTAGTACCTTCCTCCAAGCATAACTACAGTCTCATTTTTCAATTTCTGGCAATTTCTTCTCAAAACAGTACAGTTGGTAGTTTTTCTACCCCTGTAAAGCATATACCTATGTACAATGGTGACCTACAACTATTTGAAAGAGATTTAAGTGTTGAATAATATGTTTGATGATGATAAATGTTTAACCCAATATATAGGTTAAATGTTTTTATTGTCTTTCTTTTTTGTGTGTCAGAGCATAGATTAAAATGAGTAACAACTATTTCCCCTCAAACCCTTTTGTCTATCTTTTTTAAGTTCTGTGTCACTTTTTGTTGGTATGCTGTTCTTTTTCATTTCTGCATTTACGCTATCTCTGTCAGGCTTTTATTCCAGATGACTTATTTCATCAATAATGTGTTTAAATACTGAAAATAAAACAACTTTTTATTGAAGTCTGCATGCCTTTTTCTTTCTTCTTCTCACTCTTTATGTCGTTTCACTTTCACAAGTTTAAATGACCAATAAGTAATCCCAGCTGGTGTGTGTCACCTTGTTAAGTTTAGAATAAGAGCAGCACAATCAATATCGTTTGTTATTGTCTGTCAGCCTCTCAGCAAAACACTGTGACTGTGCTTTTATTTTTCTTTCTGCCTGTGTTGCCATTTGGATTTTAGAGGTTGTGTTTGAGTTTATGAATGTTGACTGTGTGTTTTCTGTCTGCCAGCTTAATTGCTAACTGCCAGCGATTGTGAAAAATATGTTGCATGGTGAACTGTCAGCTCTCGGGTCACAGGGAGGAATAACTTGGGTGGGCAGAAGAAAATGGACTTGACAGCGCAAGCGTACGTGTGTGTTATTGTGTGTGTCAGTCATTTGATTCATCAGTGTAGAGTGGATAATAGTTTTGTTCAAATATGAAGCATTCCTGCTGCTCACATACACATGGACACATGCACACCCTTGAAATTCATCATCTCACATCCCCTTTAAACCTCTAATCATTGCTGTCTTTTTTCTGATGAATACAAATTAGCATCTGCAGAACTGTGTGTGTTTTTTCTTTTTTTTTTGGATGCTTAGTTATTTTCATGCGAGCATCATTGCTATCACTCTAACATGAGGCCGACACAATATGTGACATTTGGTCAGATTCCCTTTATTTTCACTTGATGCAGGAAGTGAGGCCCATAAAGAATAATAAAAACAGCAGCCAGGATGTGTTAAAATCCAACATAATTCAGTAGTGGTGTTTTGCTTTGCACCAATTCCCAAGTTGCTTCATGACAGCGCATAATTCTCTAAATGCAGTGTTTAGTTATGTATATATAAATATGGAACTTTTCTCATATTGCATCTTTTAAACTTTTTTTTATCAAAGCAGTGAACAAAATTTAAAGGAAAGCTGTGGTTCATTACCCTTTTGGTTTTAGTCTGCCTGACCCACCATTTATTATGTAGTTCTACTCTCTGTGTAAGTTGACCAACAATGTTTCACCACTGCTTAGACGAATTTTATTTTAATTACTACTTTTAGAGATATTTTAGATTAAGGATAAATTTTAAGTCATGATTTTGGTTGTTACAAACTAGCAAAACTGTCACATTGGCACCATAGATAGACTTGACTTTTCTTCAAGCAACTCCTGATTTAACCTTAAGACTGTCACAATGCTTGACTGTTTGTGTTTTAGTTTTCTATAATGTTTGTTTTTGATCATTTACTTGTTTTCTCTGTGTTCATTATTGTTAGTATTGTCTTGTCACACTAGTTTATTCTTGTTTTTTGTTCTTTATATACATTGAATTGATGCTAGATACCTCCCTACGTCTCTTTGTGTTTCTGCTCTGCTCTTCTCTTCTGCCTCAGTTGCAACTCATTCCCTCTGATTAACTCATCTGTTTTTTCTTTACCCTGCCTCAGTACATATACTGTATATATATATATATATATATATATATATATATATATATATATATATATATATATATATATATATATATATATATATATATACACCGTTTCTCTTTGTTCCTCACTGGTTACTTCCTTTGACTTTATACTCTCTGTTGCTTCGTGTTCTCCATGTTTCAATCGTTACCAGTCTCACATCTGTGTGCAGGACACTCTTTTTAAGTTTTTAAAGATCTTTGCCTTCTCTGCATCTTAGTCCTCATACCGAAACATGAAAAAGACAGGTATAAATGAACAGATGCTTTCAAGTTTGGGATATATAAAGAGGCTATTCTGCAGAAAAGAAAAAACATGTTCAAAAAAGTGTTAGCAATTGACTCTTTCAGAAAACAGTTCAGTCATAAACTCCCAAAGATGAGCCCCTCTTTTTTGGTTCTTCATATTATGGAGGATCAATCCTGCCATAATTAAGAATAAATTCAGAAATAAATAAATTGCTTAATAAACGAAATACTTGCCCAATAAATAGTTTAACAACTGAATTAATGGGCAATGAAATGCAACAAACTAAAGATTTGAATTAACTAATATATTATTTTTCCCAGCCTTTTTATGTTTTTCCTATTTATTTCCTGAGAAACATTTATAAAAAGAAATTTTACTTAAAAATATTTCTTTTTTAGATTGCATTTTTGTCCTTCTGATTCTTAAACATAGATGTATTTTCTCTAATGAATCCCTGTGGTATTTTTTCCCCGATGGATTTCCTCTGAGCCCATTTATTTCTATATTTCTGTTTTACATTCCTTGGTTGCTGGATTGTCTTTTCCATTTCAACATGTACAGTACTCTGCAAGTTTTAGGCAGGTGTGAAAAAATGCTCTAAACAAAGAATGATTTCAAAACTGGAATTGTTAATCATTTATTTTCATCAATCAACAAAATGCAGTGAATGAACAAAAGAGAAATCTAAATCAAATCAATATTTGGTGTGACCACCCTTTGCCTTCAAAACAACATTAATTCTTCTAGGTACAATTGCACACTGTTTTTGAAGAAACTCGCCTGGTAGGTTGTTCCAAACATCTTGAAGAACTAACCACAGAGCTTCTGTGGATGTAGGCTTTCTCACATCCTTCTCTTCATGTAATCCCAGACACACTCGATGATGTTGAGATCAGGGCTCTGTGGGGGCCATACCATCAATTCCAGTCTTGTTCTTCTTTACACTGAAGATAGTTCTTAATGACTTTGGCTGTATGTTTGGGTTCACCCAGCATTTTGTAAATTGATAAACATAAACAATCATCACTTATATTTTGGAAAGCATTCTTTGTTTACAGCATTTTTTTACACAGGCCTAAAACTTTTGCACAGTACTGTTTATGGAAATGTAAAAAAAAGGGGGGCAGGACAGAGACGGAGCAAGCAGTCTTTGGAACAGTTTCAGGCCTCAAAGAAGTAGGTGCTGAGCTTCATTATTGCCTGGTTTTGAAAAGGAACTGCAAGCAGCAGCTAAATTTTGTCATGTTGTTGCTAAAGACGTGAGGTGCATCGTGGATTTGGTTGTAGATAGCACTGTTATTCAGGATAGTTTACTTTACCCTCTTGATTTAAACTGAGAGAATACTTCAGCTTGCTGGAGTACTTCGTATTAAGGCATTCACGTTTATGGACCAGCATTCAAAATAAAAGCATGCCTCAGTGATGTTTTCCCAATCTAACCAGAGGAAACATATTTTAAGAACTTTATATTAGCATCTTGATACTTCCTGAAGATATTCCTATTTACCTTTTGTTACAAAAATTAAGCCTACCAAATAGGTCCAATATTAATTACCAAATTAACTTCTCTGTGTGTCTCTGTGTTTTTGTGGCATTTAATGGCCCATTAATTTATTTGTTAAACTATTTATTGGGAAAGTAATTCATTTATTAAGCTATTTATTTACTTCTGAATGTATTCCTCAATAAGGCAGGATCTATATCTTCTAGCTTATTCTAATCATTCACAAATTACAAAAAAAGTCAGTGACATATTGCACTGATATGAACATCAGAAATCAACCAGCATTGTAGAACCAAATAAGGTGTGAACTGATAGTCAGCTGGGTCAATATTAGGCATTACATGTTAAATAAGTGTCAGAAAACTTCCAAGAGGTTAAGTGCATGTGACACATAACTGTTACTGAAGAAAATATATTAGCAAGAGTTCAGTGATCTGTTATGTCGTGGTGCACTTCAGAGTGAAAGGTCCGCTGTGCGTTTACAGCGAGAATTACTGTGCTTCAAATGCTCACAGCTCAGAGTTGGTCTCTGGGTGTTCTTGCGTTGAATCCCCTCGTCATCTGGCTGCTCAGACTGTCTGTAATCGCTACATCACACATTTGATCTTTAACGCTGGTTTACCCCTTCACAAGTCACCTGAGACTGAGCTGTGATTACCTCAATTGGACGAGTCAGGGCCATAACAGCTGCAGGTCAACATCAGCACCTGTTCCTGCCTTGGTGCTTTCCTAAAGCAGACAGCAAAAAGTGATTTAATTCTGCCTTAAGTTATTATTTTGATAGGCGTTGATAATAAATGCATTATGAGAAGCCTGCATTTTTATCTAACATTAAACATAGTTGCAATCGTGTAGTCTTGCTTTGAAGAATAAACTGCATCACTGGAGGCGACATGTTGACCTATAATTTCAGCTTTAAAGTTTAACAGTTATACTGATTGAAACAATGCAAAATAGTTTTAAAGGGAAGATATAAACAATGTACACATATTGTCAATTTAGTGGTTTTACTGTATAAATGATTGGTTTTTCAAGGGGTCCTAAAGTTAAAAATCTGATTTAAAATGTACAAGACACCATGCTATTAATTCCACCATGACATTTTTTTTTTAAAAAAGGGAGAAATTACCCTCGTAATGTCTAGGTACAAATTTGTAGCACTCAAATGCCTTTTTACACTTAGAGATCTTTTTTTAACATTTAGATAAAAATAAAGATGACCTCAGGGCACAACAGTTTCACAAATATGGAGCCACATCTGGGTAGTTCCAAGACACAGCCAACGGGCCACATTCCTTTAATGTCTCATTTTGTTATGTTGAAAATCCACTTGTCAGATTGGATTACACTAGAAGACCATCATTAAACTGATTTGTTTATTTGTTTATTTTTTGTTGCCATTTTAACTCCATAATGTTTTAATGAACAACAGTTATTTACATTTGTTTGATTTTTGCACATTACTACCCTTTATTTTGAAATGTCAGTCTCATTTTGTTTCATGCATTCAGTATTTGAAAAAGATGATGTTCAATTGGTTTTTCAGCTTGTGTGAATAAAGGTTTCAATGTGAGGTGGCACTGTGACTGGAGGCAGGGTGAAGAGAGGTTCACTTGGCAGCCTCACTCTGCTGTCTATTGCATCACAAACAGAGTTTCTTGTCTGTTTCTGTTTCCTTACACATTCCACAGACATGTAGCTCTGTTAAAGAGAGGTGGGGTATGTGTACTAGGCCTATAATTACCTTGACATTTGCCAAGGCTGCTGCTCCACCGCCAAATCAGAGCATGAGGTTGAAGAACATTGCAACATACCCTCACTCTCGACACGATGAGAAAAGATGTTCCCCAAAACCTTCGATTCCTGCTTTGTTTTTATCTGAAGAGAACCAGAAAAAAATGCCATAAGACACAGCAATATAACAATTTCTCTATCAGGCAAGACTAACTGACATTGCCAACTTGTGACTTTAGCCTCGAGTAAAATTATTGCTAAAATTCCAGAAACATATGTGCACATCTAGTTCTGGACTCTTTACATGTCACTGAACAGTACTATCAAATGAGAATAATTATAGGTTTTCCCCATTTGGTCCATTATTGACTTTTTAAAATGCCCTATAACTGTTTTCGGAGAGAGGTCAAGTTGTTTCAAACGTTCTGGATTGACTGTCGGTGAAATTATGGTTGAATTAAGCCTTTGGTAAAAAGAATCATATTTCTAATAATCTGGTTGGTTACTGATGAAATTCTTATAAATTGTTTTTAAACAAACTTTACTATAAATAAAGCTTCCAGTAATTTGCCTTCTCCTACATTGTTTGTGTGAATATACACTTGTTTATTTTGCTAACAGGCTAACAGTTATCTGTTGAAAAAGGTTTGCTAACTCATTCTTTGGCAGCTCTCCAGTGACTCAAAACTCAACTCCTTCATCTCAACAAGGGAAATCTTGTAGACTTTGCCTCCAGGGCAGCTGTTCCCTGTCTGTACTTGTTCTGGCCGTGGGTCACCTGAGTGCATGGCAACTTTTCTAGAGAGTTTTTTGTTTTTTTTGTTTTTTCTGGGAAAGAGTAAAAGAAGCAAAAATTATGCGTGTCCCTAAAAAGTCACAGGTAATTTGAGAAATAATTTGAGGCATGTCATTGTGTCCCAATGATACAAATAAGATCTCAACATTGTACTAAATATAGTAAAGAGTAATAAAATGAACAACCAATTTTTCAACTTGCTATGCACTAATTCATCTTTTTAAATAGTAATATGATAAATGCATGTTTTAGCAGTTCTTTCATTTTTTAATGGAACAATTGCATTGAATTTTCACAACAGAATGACACTAAAAGTTCCAGTAATATTGTTTTAAATCTATTTTTCTTGTGGTTAGGTTGGAAAATATGTGGTTTGTATTTTGTTGTTTTGGCACAAATATCAGCATCCCAAAGAAGAAAAATGGACCCATCCTCTTTTTACAAAAGTTTTGTTTGTCTTTGTTTTAAAACCTAGAAATGGAAAAAAAATAGTGGTTCTTTAATGAAATAACAAAAAAATTCCAGTTGTAGATATTTATCAAGAATTACAAGCTGCCTTTTTTCAAAAGGTCATGTAACATTTGCGGCTTTATTCAGCTGGACTGAGGGATAAAATGGCTCTTTGAATTGTAAAGGTTGCAGAAGTGCTTTGTGAAAGGGGCTACCACTAACTCATTACCCCAGCTTGTTGTTAGGATTTCCGTGCAGTGTTACCCTAAAATGGGCAACATGTAATGCTCCTTTAGTCATGCAGCTGACCTTTTGCTCCAGCGAAAAACAAATCTGTTTTTTTTTCAAGCAGGCAAATGTTTTTGTGAATCAACTTTATGCAGTCATCATACACAGCTGATTGACAGCTTGCACAAAATGTTGGTGAGAGAGCACTGCTCTATGCCAAAAGATGTAGTCTTTCACCTGTAATAAAGATGTTTAAACTGGAGGAATGCTGTCAATACTGCTATTTTCAAACCGTTATATTTTTTAAATTATTATTTGATGTCATGGTATTCTCTGGAGCCATAAACCAGACAATTTCTAGAAATTATTAGATCTTGGTCTGTGATTATGCCATCAGAAAACCTAAAAGTTCAAAGCAATACAACTGGTGAATTATTGAAGGGACTTTACTTTAGATTTGGGTTGCTCAATTCTCTGAATACTGTTAAAATGTCCTTTTAAGCTACTCTACTGATGACCTCAAATGCATTTTAAAATGTATACATGCACACCCTCCTCTGACTTTTTTGCAAATGCAGGTAATATCAAAATTCGACAATGAGGACATCATAAGAATACCTGAGTTTTGGTAGGATTTTGTCACGCTTTGTTTTTTTAAATAGGCCTATTTTGAAACTAATGAAGAACACTGAGTTTCCTGGTAATGACCTAAGGATAATAAGTGTGCTACTGTGCATCTGTCCTTTACTACCTCAACACTCACAAACAAAGAATATGTATGCATACACAATCAGCATATAGAATAAAGATAACACAAATGTTTAAAGAAACAAAGTTAGATAGCAGTCACACTCGGTGAAACAGCTGTGCTTCAGAATTATTCTGCTTGACTAGTTAAGACAGAAATATCTGAAAAAAACACCTCCTACTCACACACACAAATCACACTTGGATGTGCAGAGAGACTATTGTCAGTTTCTGCTTCACTCTCTTTTTTATGGCTTCGAGCTGCTGGTACAGTGCAGTTTTTAACAACCCTAGCATTGTAATCACAGGCAGATATGCATGTTTTTCATGGTGAGATATGTGGCAACAAAGTCATGTCAAACACATCTTTAACTTTTCAGGATGCTATTGAGACCCACATTGTTTAAGTTCCAAAACCTGTACAATTACTGTGTTTTTCCTTAACTTGTTCAGCAAGTTAAGGAAAAACACAGGATATAGGACATGTGGAAGAAGAAAAAAAAGATAAAACACTATAAAGGGATTTAGTTGCCATATACTTATTACCACTGTTGCTCCTGAAAGCCATCAGAATGACAACAGGAAGGATCACTTTGTTATCCAGGCACATTTAAAATAGCATGCTTTGTCTTTAAAAATAGCGATTTTGTGCCCAAGAAATAAAATATTATATTTCATACCACCAAGAACTCATCTGTGAATTTATGGTTTTATATGTGACCCCGTCAAATGTGGGGCCTATTTCCTCCCCGCCACACTACCTGCTGGTGGTTGGTATCTCTGCCCGCTGGAGTACTTATGGTTCTCTGTATACGGGGCCGGGTGCTTTGGTGTGTGCTGGCTCACTCCCGGTGGCTGCTTGCCGGGGCCTGGACCCCTGGGCCCGGTCGGGCCTCTGCTTGGGGAGTGAAATGTCCCGGGTCTCGGGTCTCTGGGTCCATGGCTGGATCTGCTCGGGCTCGTGGCTGCAGCTCCCTGGGGCGTCTGACTGTGGCTGCTGGGTGGTTCCCCGAGGATTCTCCCCTGCTCCTCTCTGGGGGGGTTGCGGTAGTTCTGGCGGTGGTTCTCCTGGGGTTCCTGTGCTCTGGGGGGCCTTTGGATGTCTGTGGCTTGGATCTCCTCCGTATCTGTCCAGTGTCCAGGAGGGTGGGTCTGCGGCTCCTCATACTTACTATTGCATATTTTTATGGAGAAACCATGTATACACAAGTGCGCTAACACTCAGACCCAAAGGTGTTTGGATTTAGGTGTTAGCAGATACACAAATGTTCTATATTGAGCCGCATTTACTCCTAAATACATCTTGCATTCATAAGTACCATGCACGTTTTGGTAAAAAAGCTGGTAATATGAACGGTTCTGCAGTGTAGAAGCAAGCAGGGTGTTATCTTGTATTCTCTTGTATTCTCTTCATCCTTCTTTCTTTCCTCCATTCTATTCTCCTTCTCTCCTCTCCCTCCCCTTCTCTCTTTCGTGCTTCTTTTTTTTTTCCTTTTCATTTCTGTCTCCGTGTCCGTAACAATTGAAATAATCCCAAGGCAGTTTCTAATAAAGTTTCTTTTTATGAATATCAAGCAGAACTTTAAAGCGGTAGCTGTAATGCTCCACTCGTGAAAGTAAATCTGTTCGGCTTTTTCTTGGCACTCAGACAACAATTCTGGTAAAAAAATAACACGGTTAAAAAAAAAAAGAGACTTGAAACGTCTCAAAGAAAACAAAAAGAATACACATCAACATATATAAATAATGATTACATTTTAACTGATTATTATATAAAAACATCTTTATTCTCACTTAGCAATGAATGGTTCTCTTAAAAAAAAGAGAAAATTAGTTCCCATATAGGACAAAGAAATTAATGTTTTTCAACACAGAAAAAGTCACAAATATTTTTACAAACAAACTTTCTCTATCTTTGAGTCTATTCAAAAACAAAGTTCTTGAACCCTCTTGTAGAGAAAAACACATCAACTCATAGAGTGTTAATGCTTCCAGTTATTTGTTGGAAGCCAGTAGTTTTGCAAGTTTTTCCCATTATCTGAAGCTCTTTTGGAAATACTACACTTTGCTTGGGGGTGCAACATCCAATGTACACCGAGACAGTTAAATGCTTTTAAGAAGCAGTCTTATTGGCCTTCATCTTCAACGTTGCTTTATACGAAATACATTTTGACTTGTTTGCTTAAGACTGTGGGCTCTTTTAGACACTTTTTGTGTATGGAAAGGTGCACTGAAATTCAAATGCAGAATTTACAGATTATACAATGGCTTCATTGCCATCCTGTTGTGACAGCAGTTAATCCCTCAGACTGTCTCCTATCCTTAAACATGATCTGAACATTTCCTGGGCATTTTTATTTTGACAAAGCACTGCAAAGGCTTAGCTGTGCATGGATGATTCTGGCTTGCTGAAATGGTTTATACACTTCTTATCACCTACAGAAAGGTTTTTCGTTACTGTACTGTGATTTTAAATCAAACTGAACTGAATTGAATTTGCAATGTGATGGTCTTCTATGAATAAAATTGTATGTTCACAGATCATCTCAGGTCCCTGCAATAATACACAAGGGCCTTCTCCTATGAAGACCAGCACTTTTTTTGCTCTGAGGATATCTGAGCATGGCAGAGACATGCCATTCCCCAAGCTGCCAGGGATATGATCTACATCTAATAAATAATGAACAAGCAGCGAATAATGGAAAGCCAGTATTGCGGCATTTTAGAGTGCAAAGCAGATTAATGAACTGATGCTGTATGCATGCCACCACAGCCACAAAGGTGCCTGTAAGTCAGGCATTCAGCACTCAGGTTCTCAGTGCTCAGCAGAAGAAGGGTGTGAATGAAGGGTGTAGCTTCCAAAAATGACTTGTTTAAGTATGAATGAAGCTGAGGATGCTGCCAAGGAAAAAAATCAAGGGCCGTTAAGTTTCAGGATTTTTTTCTTTTTTTCCTGTCTCATTAATTAAAGATGGATTATTTTGTTGCACCAACATGTCAAAGTCACATTACCTTCAGACTTGTTGTTTTTGTACTACTTTATAGAGATAACAAATTTTTCCTATTACTTTTGCCTTTTGTTTTAACAATATAGACTGGTTCCAGCATCATCTTTTTAGTGTTCCAACATTTTTCATCAAACAATATAAACATATTAGCATATTATGTTTTTGATAAATAATTTATGTATTTATTACATATTGTGGCATATTTGGGATCCTCCTGCAGAGTCCAAAGATTTGATTGCATAGTCTGTTTCATCACTTTCCAATGTTTTTGCTTTGGTTTTCATTTTTATATTTTGAGACCAAAGAAAAAATGGTGTGGAAATGGTTGGACCTGAACATGGCTAATTGTGTTTTAAGTGCTTGTTTTTGTAGTAAAAATGCAGTGTAAAGCAGTGGATGCTGCAAAACAGTGCCATTCTTTCACCTAAGCTAACAATATATAAAAAAAATCTCTTTCTTACTTTCTGTCTTTCTTTCTTTCTTTTTTTTATTTTCCTTTTCAATATTTGTTTAGACCACCACTTTTTCTACTGACTTAGAAGTCAGTCTCTCAATCATGTAAATTCAATAAATCTCAGTTGTTCTTTCTGTTACTTATCAGTATGATGGTTGTAGAAAGGAGTTCAAAGCTGCTGCTTCTCTTTACAATACATTTACTTAATCTCCTACATCTAAAAAAACAAATGGGTCTTTAAAAAAATTGCTCAATGTAACCAGTTTTAGGAGTTGGAGCTTGAGCCTTGAGTTTGTAAGTCGAGGACCGCAAGTTTACAGCCAGGGAAGGCGCATGGGCCTAAATTACCAATATAAGTCCTCACAAAGATGAAATTTGTCTCTGCTGTCCCCTTGCCCACACAGACACTCACAGCCTGCATCTTAAGGGGAAATGCTGCAGTGTTTTTCATTGTAAAATATCCAAAGTTTGCATTAAAAAACACAGTGTAAATCTTCCGTTCACACTCCTCAAACAGAACACTGGTAAACGAAGTCAAAATAAGCAATATTCACTCATGTCAAAGATTTTATTTTTGATGAATAACAATAATAACAATAATAACCATTGTGGTTGTGAGTAACATACTCATTTGAATGCATGCATGCACAACTCTGGTCACTTATAACGGCAACTAGCACAACCTTTACTGCGCTCCTCTATAGCCTGATTTATTTGCTTCAAACCTGTTATGCACGTTTGTCTGATATGAATCAATCTTGCGACTTTGAAAAACAAGAATTCACATTTACACTGGTATCAGAGGAAAAATTGGCTAATGAGAGAGTCCACAACATCAGCTGGGAGGAACAACGTATTTTAGTTTTTGTTTTTTTTAGGTGCAGGTTTACGAGGGAACCGATTATCAGAGGACTTTTGGAAAGGAAAAAGTGGAAAGCAAAAGAAGAAACAGTCCCAACAAGACAAAACACCACATGTTTATTCCTGTTCCAATGCAAACTAAAATTAAGAACTTCATGCTGCTTTACATGAATATGTATGTGGTCTGATACCTGTTTTATGTGCCATAGTATTTTTTCCAGCCTTCATGACTAGTCAAGTAAATCATTTTTAAAGCAAATAAATGAGGTCAGCCTGTTCAAACCAGACAGTTTTGCTTAGAAATATTCTGTATTTCAGTGTACAAGAATAATACATTCTGGTCTTAATTATCTCTAATAGCATTCACTAAAAACATATTTTTAAAAAAAGAAAATACCATATTTGTTTATTTCCCAAAATTTTCCAACATATTTTAAATAGAGTATCCACCCTTACTTTATTTGTGCAGTTAATTCTGGTGATGATGTGAAATGAGCATTTACTACTGAGAAAACGTTCACTGTTCAGCAGCCATATAAGCCATATAGAAGTGGTTTGGGTTGTACTGTAGGTTGGTTTTTCAATTCAATTCAATTCAATTCAGTTTATTTATATAGCGCCAATTCACAACACATGTCGTCTCAAGGCACTTCAAAAAGCAGGTACATGCATTAAAATTAATCCCAAATCATTGAACAGTGCAGTCAGATTCTGTTTATTTATTCAAATTGGATAAAAATTTTTTTTTAAAGGGGAAACCCAGCAGATTGCATCCAGTCAGTGACTTGCAGCATTCACTCCTCCTGGATGAGCATGTAGAGACAGTGGACAGTCACTGGCGTTGACTTTGCAGCAACCCTCATACTGAGCATGCATGTAGCGACAGTGGAGGGGAAAAAAACTCCCTTTTTAAAACAGGAAGAAACCCACGAAACCGGGTCAGTGTGAGCGGCCATCTGCCACGACCGACTGGGGTTAGAGAGAACCAGAGCAGAGACACAAAGAGAAAAAAGAAGCACTGATCCAGGAGTCCTTTCTATGGGAAGGAAAAAAAATGTTAATGGATGTAGCTCCTTTTTGTCTTTTCACCTAGAAAAAAAAGAACAGATAAACTCTGAGCCAGTTTTTAAGGTTAGAGTCTGAAAAAGAGCACATAGAGTCAGTTACAGTAAAAGCTCCGTCAGTAGCTATGTCTAGGAGAGAGAAAGGGGGTTAAACACTGAAAGACAGGGCCATGGGATCATCGGTAGAGGGTGAGCACCAAGTTGTTGCCAGCAGAAGCTCGGACGATGCCCCTTCCAGAATTTTGTCACAGGTAGACACAGAGTCAGGCCGGTGTAGCTTCTAGGAAGAGAGAAGAGAGAGCAAATTTAAAAGGAAATAACAGCAAATAATACAAAAATTGAAGAGTAGTGTGAGAAAGTAGCGAAGAGGGTGAAAGTGGTCTTTATGCCCTCCAGCAGCCTAAGCCTATAGCAGCATAACTACAGAGATAGCTCAGGAAAACCTAAGCCACTCTAACTATAAGCTTTATCAAAAGGAAAATTTTTAAGCCTAGCCTTAAAAGTAGACAGGGTGTCCGCCTCACGGATTAAAACTGGGGGGCTGGTTCCACAGGAGAGGAGCCTGATAACAAAAGGATCTGCCCCCCCATTCTACTTCTAAGGACTTGGGAACCACCAGTAAACCTGCAGTCTGAGAACGAAGTGCTCTGTTAGGAACATATGGAACAATCAGCTCTCTGATGTATGATGGAGCTAAATCATTAAGGGCTTTTATATGTGAGGGGGAGAATTTTAAATTCTATTTGGATTTAACAGGGAGCCAATGAAGGAAAGCTAAAGTGGGGAAATATGATCTCTCTTTTTAAATTTTTCATCAGAACTCTTGCTGCAGCATTTTGAATCAGCTGAAGGGCTTTTAACTGCATTTTTTGGGGCATCCTGATAGTAAAGAATTACAATACCCCCTTGAAAATAACAAATGCATGGACTAGTTTTTAGGCATCAATCCTGGACAGGATATTTCTAATTTTTTGGCAATGTTCCGGAGATGAAAGAAAGGGAAATCCTGGAAACCTGTTTTTTAATATGGATTTTTAAATGACATGTCCTGGTCAAAAAAAACACCCAAGGTTTTTTACTTTATTATCGGAGGTCAATTTAATGCCATCCAGGTTAAGTGATTGACTAAGCAGTTTCTTTTTTAAAAAAAAAAACTCCGGTCCAAAAACGACAACTTCTGTCTTGTCTGAATTTTGAAACAGAAAAATTTTAAAGTCATCCAAGTTTTTTTTGTCTTCAAGACATGCTTGTAGTCTATCTAACTGGTTTTGGGCTCATCAGGCTTTATGGATAAGTAAAAGCTGAGTGTCATCAGCGTAACAGTGAAAATTTATTCTATGCTGCCTGATAATTTTTTACCTATGGAAGCATATATATAGTAAAGAGAATTTGGGCCCAAGTACTGAAACCCTGTGGTACTCCACAATTTAAACCCCTGGAGTTTAAAGATGATTTATCATTTACATGAAAAAACGGAATCTGTCAGACAAATAAGATTTAAACCAGCCTAGTGCTGTTCCCCCTGATCCCTACAGCATATTCCAGCCTTTTCTAAGAGAATATTATGATCGACTGTATCAAATGCAGCACTGAGATCTAACAGAACCAGTACAGACACAAGCCATTATCTGAGGCAATAAGAAATTCATTAGTATTTTTCAGCAGAGCTGTTTCAGTGCTATGATGAGCTCTGAAACCCTGACTGAAACTCTTCAAACAGGTCATTGCTGTGTAAATGCTCACACATTTGATTAGCAACTATTTTCTCAAAAATTTTTAGATAAAACGGAAAATTGGATATCGGTCTGTAATTTTTATTAAGTCATCTCGATCAAGCGAAGTTTTTTAAGAAAGGGGTTTAATTACAGCTACCTTAAAAAAGCTTGTGGTACATAAACCATTTACTAAGGATAAATTAATCATATCTAAAATGGGGCTGGTAATCAGGGGAAACCTTCCTTAAATAATTTGGTTGGGATTGGGTCTAACATACAAGTTTTGAAGGTTTTAGATGAAGCTAATATTTCTGATAACTCGGAAGCTCCACAGGATCAAAACAGTCCAAACACAGATCAGGTTCTACAGTTATTTCCCAAATTTTTGTCTCACTTGTTGAGGATGAAAAAATCATCTCTGGGAGATTGTCAAAGATTTTCTTTTTAATAGAATCAATTTTATTTGGAAGAATCCATAAAATCATGACTGCTGAGAGCTAAGGAATGGATGGCTCAACAGAGCTATGACTCTGTGTAAGTTTAGCAACTGTACTAAAAGAGAAACCTAGGATTATTTTTTTTCTCTTCTATTAAGGATGAGAAATAAGCTGTTCTAGCTTGGGAAGTGTCTTTTTATACAACAGTAGGCTTTTTTCCAGATTAAGTAGGAATCCTCTAGGTGTGTAGAGCGCCATTTGCCCCAAATTTTCTAACATTGTGCTTTAAAGTACGCAGCTCTGAATTTAAAACGGGGACCTGCCACCTATGAATAATTTTCCTTCTTTTTAAAGGGGGCTGCATTGTCTAATGCACCACGCAATGATGAAGTAACACTCTGAACAAGAGAATCAATTTTGAAGGAGAAGAAACAAAATTTTGCCCTCCACTGTGTTTTTTTGGATAATGAGCAAATTTAAAATGGAAAAGATTTTTAAAGGTTGTTACAGCATCGTCTGATAATGATCTACTATAATGAAATTTTCTTTTTAGGTGTGGAGTACTCGGTTAAAAAATTAAACTCAAAGGTTATTAAAAAATGGTCGGACAGCACAGGGGTTTTGAGAAAAAAATTGTAATGTCTGTACACTCAATGCCATATGTCAGCACAAGGTCCAGAGAATGAAGACAAACGTGGGTAGGTTTTTTTAATGTTTTTTAGTAAAGCCAATTGAGTCTAAGATACCATTAAAAGGCTATATTTAAGCTATCACTTTCAGTGTCAACATGAATGTTAAAATCCCCCACTATAATAACTTTATCTGTATTTAACACTAAATCAGATAAAAAGGTCTGAAAACTGATCTATAAATTGAGAGTAAGGGGCCTGGTGGACGGTACAAAACAACAAACAGAAGTGGTTTTAGTGCTTTGCAATTTGGATGAGGAAAAAATAGGATTAAATATTCAAAAAGTTTTAGCTATTTATGGTCTGGGACTAGTCAAAAAATCGGGGCTGAAAGATGGTTGCTACTCCTCCTCCTCACCCAGTATTTCGAGGAATGTGAAAATTTAAATAATTAGTAGGAGTTGACTCATTTATAGTAACATAATCCTCTTGCTGCAGCCAGGTTTCTGTGAGGCAAAATAAATCAATCTGATTGTCACAAATCAGGTCACTAACTAGCAAAGTCTTTGAAGAGAGAATTTTTTGTTCAGTAAGCCACATTTAATTGTTTTATTTTTTTTTTAGTCTGAGTTTTTTTTTTTATGAGATTTTCCTGATTTCCTCTTTTACATATTTTTTTTAATCTATTCAATTTTTGGCCCGGGGGGCAGACACTGTCTTAAAGGGTAATGGGTGGGTAGCAGTACAGAAGCTGCAGAGAGGAGTGTTAAACTACGACCCTGCTTCCTGGTCTGAACCATGGGTTTTCGAGGTTTGGGGGAACTAAAAATTCGGCCCAATTCCAGGGAAAGAAGAGCTGCTCCATCCAAAGTGGGATGGATGCCGTCTCTCCGGATCAGACCAGGTTTCCCCAAAATGTTCGCCAATTATCAATGTAGCCCACATCGTTTTTGGCTGTACTTTGGCTGTAAGTGATTTATGGCAAAAACTATAACCCATAATTGAACTGACTTAAATTATTTGTTTTTATTCAGATTAGAATAACAAAGTCATCTTGAGCCTCTTGATTGTTTTGACATCATCTACTGTATACAGCCAGGGTCAACTCTAGTCTAATAAAGCACACAAGTGATTTTATTTAAGGTTTCATTAAAAAGGAGGATTGTTTGTGAAGCCTTCATTTAGTTCTTGGCTTTCCATTTTCCAGAGTGATATAATCACTAGAAGCTCATATACTGTAGCTTGAAACTGTAGGAATGGAAATCTTAAGAATGTGATGAAAAGAATAATTACTTATTACATTTTTGCATTTACTTTGCTCTTTTATGCTTTTTGTACTTTCGGCATGTTGACATTTTATAACCATTTCTATGTCTGCTTTCTTGTTTTTCATTGTTTCAGGTTGTAAAGCTGTCATTTGAAGAGTTCGATCTGGAGAGAGGCTATGATACGCTGACTGTGGGAGATGGCGGAAAGATAGGAGACACTCGGAGGGTACTCTATGTGTAAGGGCCAGTAATAATCTCTCATCTATAGCTGACATGTAGCAGTATAAAAGAAATTAACATAGGCAATCATGAGGAAACAATCTGTAAAGACAGAGGCACTGTTCTGCAGGTATATATTTCAAATTGTAACCTCTGCAATCCAAATCAGAACCCCCTGCACAATATACTAAAGTAAAAAGGATAAAAGGATTAGGAAACTGATGTATAGGTAATGCTTGTTACTGCTGTGTCTTTGTAGACTTACTGGTACCAGCGTTCCTGATCTCATCGTGAGCTTGTCGAATCAGATGTGGCTACACCTACAATCAGATGACACAATCGGCTCTGCAGGGTTCAAGGCAGTCTATGAAGGTAGGGCTTCTTTCTAATAATTTCGGATATAAATCAGGTTTTTTCCTTTTACTCCGAACCATGCACGCACATACAGTATGTGGTAACATTTTACAGATATGGAAAAAAGCAGATAATATATAATGAACAACGAATGGCTTAAGAGCCACTAAAACAGATCTAATGACATCTGTGGTTTAAAGTGAAAAGGAAGGTGTTCTAGTAAAGTTTAAAGTGAGTTGAGAGGCATAAATTAATAATAACAGGTTCCCACAAAGACTGCTAAGACTGCCTGTGCATGGATAACGGGAGAATATATTTTGTATCATTTTATAAATGCAGCATACCAGCCACTTTGAATATGTAAAACGTTTGCAGTCATAAAAAAGAAAAAAAAACAAAAGAACACAATCATTTCAATATTAAGCATTTACTCCACTCAGAATTTTTACTTTGCCTTGCAAATGGGTCTGTAAAGATGTTTTGGGGTTTGTGTCCTAACATTGGCATATCCTCAAAAACTAGCCGGTATTTAAAAATAACAATCATATTTTCAGTCTTAACCCTTTTCTGAGCCACTTCTCATGAAAAACATTCACCTCAATGATAAGAGGCGCTTGAAGAGTTTGTATGACAGAAATAATTTTTCCCAATGCCCAAAATGTTCACTTTAAATGTCATCTTAGTAGAATGCCTTTTACTGTCAGAGTTTTTCAATGTAAGTAAATTTGTTGTTTATTTGTGAGTTTCATGAGTGTGTGTGCGTGTGTATGTGTGTGTGTCTGTGTTTGTAGTTGTGTTATTTTTTGTGCCTTTGCAATGCCCTTCGTGACCACTGTCATGAAGCTGTCATAAAATGTATAGGTATACAAAATTCTGTGAACAAAGTTTTTAGTCTCTGCTTAGGAGCTTGAAGGCTCCCTCAGGGTTAAAGTTGGCTTCCTTGTTAACCCAGATTGATGCCCTTTTTTCTTCCTCGCTGAGTTTTAGGGTCATCCACCTCTAACCTGGTTTGTTGTGACCTCATATTTTCAATATTTTTTCCCAAAACTGTATTTAATGGGGTCTGTGGGTTCTTCAGAGTTTTAATATTTTGATACACTATCAACAAGTCTTAATGTGTACTTCCTCGACTTGAGATTGTTCCATGTGGGTTTTGTTTATTGGTGCAGCTTAATTAAAGTTGCTGCAGACTTTTGGGCTTTTCACATCATGTGTGTACATACACATGAGATAATATGAAACTTGGGCTACAAAGATTTAACTGATGCAATTTTTGACTTCTGAAGACAAATAGCAACAATGACAGGGCTTCAAAGGAAATTGGGTGCAAACCTGCACTTCAGTTTTGTATTTTTTTAGATTTTCTTAAGAATAATTGCGGTTCTTAAATTGTAAATGATTCATATAGTGCCTTTATACATATCACCTTAATTTCAAGCATGGTCTCTTTGTACATTTATGAAAATTATTGTGATAGGTTTTGCACATCATAACTACCAAGGATCCCTGTCAGATCTGTCACCTTAAAAAGTTTTCCCCAAACACTGAAATATCTCAACTAAGAAGTTTTCATTTCATTTATGTAGTTTTCTATATCTAAAAATTATTCCTCTGAAGGTTTATTTTCTCAACCTGTCAAGACACAACAAACGATGGTCATTTTGAGTGATCATCTGTTTTAGGAAGATGCCTCAGACTGACAGGAAACATTTTCTGACTACTAAATAAATACTCTCTTCCCACCCCTTATCATGATTGCTTCCAGACAACTTATGTGCTGACATTTGTAAAAGGAGTAGATCTACTACTTTGCCCTATATGTCTATATGTCCTCTTTTACAGTTTACGTTCTGTTTCTAGATGAATATCAGTAAGAGTTGTTCCTCCTCTGCTTAAGTTTCCTGCTTTGTCAGAACTTTTGGTCTCATGACCATGTAAAAAACTTAGTACACCCTAGTAAATAGTCAGTTCTTTATTAAAAATATTCACGTGTTGCTGTCTAATTTTTTATTATTTCTCTGTCCTAAAGTAAGATATTTAATTGCACTTCAGGAACAAAAATTAACCTTGCCTTACTCATGCATGCTCGCCCTTACCCCACAAAATCTCAGTGAGATCAAGGTGTGCAGTGATGTTATTGACACTGCAGGATTGGGCACACTTGAGAACATTTAGTAACAGAGTGCATGTCAGATGTAAAACAATATGGTTCCTTATCTTTGCATAAGGCTACAGTGACCATTTTATCTCTCAAACCTACTTGCAATTTATGGGCTGAAATAATCTGGCTTGCAGTGAATTATAGTTTCACTGTAACTTTATGGTGAAATGGTTTTATTGTCAACAATGAAATAAAATACATCCTATTGCCAAACGTATTCCCTCGCCTGCCTTGACTTGCAAAAGAACTTAAGTGACTCGCCATTCTTAATCTATTGGGTTCAATATGACATTGGTCCAACCTCTGCAACTATAACAGCTTCAACTCTTCTGCGAAGGCTGTCCACAAGGATTAGGATCATGTTCATGGGAATTTTTGACAATTACACAGCTATGAAACTGCGTATTTTCTAGAAAAATTAAAACATTCATTTATTGCCAAAAAACGCGTGAATGTTTTTTGTTTTTTTTGTTTTTGGACTGTTTGTAGAAGCATTAGTGACCCAAATGGAAGTATAAAAACGATCAGTGAATTTTGCATATTAGGTCCCCTTTTAAGCTCCTGAGAGCCACCCATTCTTTCACAAATCTTTGTATAAACAGTCTGCATGCCTATGTGCTTGATTTTATACATCTGATTAGATAATTGAGCAAATAGTTTTGGCAATATAGTGTATTTTCCGTTGGCTCAGTCAAGTTTACTTCTGAGACGTTCTGAAAAGAAATCATGATGAAATTATGGTTTAATAAATACATTACAAAGACAACACAGAGTTGAAGTTTAACTGTGGCTTTGTAGTTTTCAAGATATATTCCAAGCTTATTCATCTTTAAAGTTTGGCTTAGTTAGTCTAGCAAAAGAAAAATCAAAAAAAAAAAATCAAAATGTGAAGTGAAAATAAACAAACAGTGGTAAATGATTTCAAGATACTTTAATTTCATTTTTTTTTTCCTCATCACAACCCGACAACTGCCTGTGGTGTTTGTATGTCTGTCCTTGCATGGGTATATGTGATGCTGTCAGATGCAATAACATCACCATGTTATGCACTTTGATCAGTCTTACCCCCTGAGTTCTCTTAGATTTTCAGGCCAAATTGGTGTCCGTTTTTTTAAATGGCATGAGGCTGCACTTCTTTTTCAGGGAAGCTTGGTGTGTTTGTGTGCACCCTGTGGATTATTAAAATTAATAGCAGTGTTGATTAAATTAACGAATCTGCAGCATTATGATAATTAAAGCTGTTTTGACATATTGCTGAAAACTTTTTACACAGATTTTACACTGAGTTTGCGTTCAAAAAGATAACATTGCAAATTATGTGTTCATATTTCTATCCTTCCACTAGACAATGCTTTTATCAAATATGTTTAAAAGTGGTATTTTACATCAAAATACGTTTTGAACGTATGCATTCTAATTTTATCAACTATCTTTACTGAAAAAATAAAATAGTTACTGTTTATTTGAAAAAGTTTACATCAGCTAGCTGAATAAGAATTACATTTGCATTTCCATTTATTTATTTATTTATTTATAACAAGACAAACAAGATGATAACTGACTGTTATTGGGTTTTACAAACTCTAAATAACAAATTACACTCTAAATAATTACATCAAGCAGTTCTTTCCAAAAGATGGGTCTATATTTTCATCCTTCAAAAAGAAAAATATATATGTTAGGGTGTTAAATCCACTGTGTGTTAAATACATTGCAATGCACACATAAAATGTATGCATTTAAATTGTATATTTTAAATAAATGTGTCTCTAAAGTATAGCAAATCTCATTTGTAAGTGAGAGTAAAACAGTCAAAGCTGATTTTATTTTATTTTAAACTTCAGTTGAGGTCTTTACTCTTTGGTAAACTTTGCAGGTTTGGAACAGGAAAGCGTGAAAAAACGACAAAAAAAAATGGAAGGTTGAATGATGAAACAAAAAGAGTTAGTGATGCAGTTACCAGCATAATGACAGACTTAACTTTGGGCTCAGGATCATTGGAATCCATCCTGACACTCGTCATCTGTGTGACAGAAAGCTGTGGGCCATAAACACATCTGAGGCTTCCTTAAGTATTCTCTATCTGTGGGCATTCTTGCATCCCAACTGAGTCCAAAAGTGGAAAACTCACATGCAAACACATATACATAACTTATATTAAGATGTGTTTGTCCGAAGCAGATCCTGGGGCTCTGTGGATCATGTGCTACATGATGACAGATGCCTGATGGAATGTCAAAAAATCAAAAAGAAGAATGTCACAAATTTCTTTTCTTTCCTAGATAAAATATTTTTTTCCCAAAACTCTGTCTGTGTAAGTGCATGTGTGTGTGTGTGTGCTTCCACTTATTGTTTTGTCTTTCACAATTAAACAGAATTGCACTACAATTACCCTGATGGCAATTAACTGTCAGAAGGGAAGTAATTAAATAAATCTCGCACAGATTGCCACTACATCACTAGACAGCCCTCTCTTCCTCCTCTTGGTTTAATATTATTTTCAGTGCAAGTTCCGATCAAAATGTTTGCATTATGTACGTATCCGAGTAATGCAGACCTGTAGTCATATACACAGGAGTTTAGAGGAGTTTAGAGCTTCCTGGCACTCCAATCTCCTTCCTCCTAGAAAACACATCTTCTCAAGAGAGCCTCATTCAACCACCAAGGGCAGGGGTCTTTGCCAGTGAACTGCTGATCACTACACACAGCAGGGTCCGCCTCGTTAAGTTCTAAGGTAGAAAATCCTAAATTACCTTTGTCACTAGTAGAAAGCGATATTATTATTTAAAAATTTTAGTCTAATTAGCAAGACCTTTTAAGATTTTACCTTTTAATTTTACCTGCAAATTAGGTAATATGGCCAAAGCATCTTCTTTCACAAGGTTTCCTGTGGTCCCTACATGGCTTAAAACAAGCCACAAATGAGACTTATGGATTTCTTCCTGCCCTTTTTGTCGAAAGACCTGATTTGTTAAGTTCCCAACTAATGGCTGTCCTGTGAGTAGATTATGCCCTCTGTGCTGTGGATCTCTGCAACTCCTCCAGAGTCATAGTAATCCTCCTGGCTGCTTCTCTAATTAATAGTCTCCCTGTGCAGCCATTCAGTTTAGGTATACGGCCATGTCTTGGAGGGTTTGAGGTTGTGCCATACTCTTTCCATTTTCAGATGATGGCTTAAATAATTAAAACTTAGCATTTTTTTTAACCTAACATTGCTTAAAACCTCTCCATAATTTTATCCCTGACCTGTCTGCTGTGTTCCACAGTCTTTATAATTCTGTTTTTACGCATATGTTACCTAAAAAACCTCAAAGACCTTCATAGGACAGCTAAACTTATAATGAGTTTAAATGATAAACAGTTGCATGGGACAATTCAGTTCAATTCAGTTTTGTTTATATAGTGCCAATTCACAACACATGTTGTCTCAAGGCACTTCACAAAAGTCAGGTACATACATTCCAATTAGTCCTAACCATTGAACAGTGTAGTCAGAGTTAGTTATTTATTCAAATTGGATAAAAAGTTTTTCTGTCTAAGGAAACCCAGCAGATTGCATCCAGTCAGTGACTTGCAGCATTCACTCCTCCTGGATGAGCATGTAGAGACAGTGGACAGTCACTGGCGTTGACTTTGCAGCAATCCCTCATACTGAGCATGCATGTAGCAACAGTGGAGCGGAAAAACTCCCTTTTAACAGGAAGAAACCTCCAGCAGAACCAGGCTCAGTGTGAGCGGCCATCTGCCACGACCGACTGGAGGTTACAGAGAACAGAGCAGAGACACAAAGAGAACAAAGAAGCACTGATCCAGGAGTACTTTCTATGGGAAGGAAAAGTAAATGTTAATGGATGTAGTTCCTTTAGTCGTTTTACCAAGAAAGAAAGAACATATAAACACTGAGCCAGTTTTCAAGGCTAGAGTCTGAAGAGAGCACATAGAGTTAGTCACAGTAAAAGCTCAGTCAATCGGCATGTCTAGGAGAGAGAAAGGGTTAAACACTGAAAGACAGGGCCATGTGGAACATCGGTAGAGGGTGAGCATTAAGTTGTTGCCATCAGAAGCTCGGACGATGCCCCTCTCCAGAAAGGTGTCACAGGTAGACACAGAGTCAGGCCAGGTGTAGCTTCTAGGAAGAGAAAAGAGGAGAGAACAATTTAAAAAGCTGAAAAAAACAGAAAAAATGCCAAAATTGGGGGGTAGTGTGAGAATGTAGCGAAGAGGGTGAAAGTGGTCATTATATCCTCCCCCACCTAAGCCTATAGCAGCATAAACAAGAAAGTTTCCCGTTCAGATTATTTAGTTAAAACCCCCCCCGGCGCTTATTTTCAAAAATGTCGTTTCAAGGCACCCCACAAAGGGTCCCACTGATAGTCATTGTTATACAAAACCACAAGGATTGGGGATACCTCTCTCTGTCAGACTGATTATAAAACCATTGGAAAAGAGAAGGGGTCATACAGGTAGCAGAAAGGGAGGGGTGTGTTTGCACCTCACCCATAACTGAGCCGGTTTAGGCTAAACCAAACCCCCCTTACCCCATCCAACAGGGAGGGAGGAAGGCCCCCTCCCTGTTTAACTAAGCCACTCTAACTATAAGCTTTATCAAAAAGGAAATTTTTAAGCTTAGCCTTAAAAGTAGACAGGGGGGGTCCCCCCAAACGGACCAAAAAAACCGGGAGCTGGTTTTCCACAGGAGAGGAGCCTGATAACTAAAGGATCTGCCTCCCATTCTACTTCTAGAGAATCTGGGGAACCCCCAGTAAACCCTGCAGTCTGAGAAAAAAAGTGCCCTGTTAGGAAACAATGGAAAAATCAGATCTCTGATGTATGATGGAGCTAAAATCATTAAAGGGTTTATATGTGAGGAGGAAATTTGAAATTCTATTTGGGTTTTAAACAGGGAGCCAATGGGGAAAGGGGGAAAGGGAAGCAAAAATAGCAGAAATATGATCTCTCTTTTTAATTTTCATCAAAAAATCTTGCTGCAGCATTTTGAATCAGCTGAAAAAAAAGGCTTTTTAACTGCATTTTGTGGACAATTGATAGTAAAAAATTACAATAGTCCAGCCTTGAAGAAAACAAATGCATGGACTATTTTTTCAGTGTCACTCCTGGATAGGATATTTCTAATTTTGGCAATTTTTGGGGGGGGGTGAAAGAAGGAAATCCTAGAAACCTGTTTTAATATGGGATTTAAATGACATGTCCTGGTCAAAAGTAACCCAAAGGGGTTTTTTTTACTTTTTACTGGAGGTCAACCTAATCCCATCCAGGTTAAGTGATTGACTAAGCAGTTTTTTTTAAAAAAGACTCCGGTCCAAATGAAAAACTTCTGTCTTGTCTGAATTTAGAAGCAAAAATGAAAAGTCATCCAATTTTTTTTATATCTTCAAGACATGCTTGTAGTCTATCTAACTGGTTGGGTTCATCAAGGTTTTATGGATAAGTAAGCTGAGTATCATCAGGGAAAACAGTGAAAATTTATCCTATGCTGCCTGATAATTTTGACCTATTGGAAGCATATAATATAGTAAAGAAAAGGGCCCCAAGTACTGAACCCTGTGGGTACTTCCAATTAATCCTGGGATTTAAAGATGATTTTTTTTTTACATGAAAAAAACTGGAATCTGTCAGACAGATAAGATTTAAACCAGCCTAGCGCTGTTCCCCCTGATCCCTACAGCATATTCCAGCCTTTTTAAGAGAATATCATGGTTGACTGTATCAAATGCAGCACTGAGATCTAACAGAACCAGTACGGACAAAGTCCATTATCTGGGGCCAAAAAAAAATATCATTAGTCATTTTCAGCAGAGCGGTTTCAGTGCTTTTTGGTGAGCTCTGAAGCCTGACTGAAAACTCTTCCTAACAGGTCATTGCTGTGTAAATGCTCACACATTTGATTAGCAACTATTTTCTCAAGGATTTTAGAAAAGAATGGAAGATTGAATATAGGTCTGTAATTTTTCAAGTCTTTCTGATCAACCCGAATTTTTTTCTTAAGAAAAAATTTTAATTCAGCTCCCTTTAAAAGCCTGTGGTACATATCCTTTTACAAAAGGAAGTTTAAATATATTTTAAAAGGGGGTTTGGAAATTTCGGGGGGGAACTCTCCTTAAAAAATTTTGGGGGGGGGTTTTGGGGCCCTAACATCAAGTTAAAGGGTTTTAATAAAACCTAATTTTTCTGATAACTCGGGAAAGCCCCACAGGATAAAAAACAGTCCAAACCCAGATCAGGTTCTACAGTTTTTCCCAAAATGTTGTCTCACTTGCTGGGATGAAGTAATCACCCTTGGGGGAAGTTTTTGAAAAAAGATTTTATTTTTAATAGAATAAATTTTTAAATTTGGGGAAGAATCCCAAAAAGGGTCATGACGCTAAGGGGAAAGGAAATTTGGATGGTCAACAGAACTATGACTCGGGTGTAATTTTAAAGCAACTGTACTAAAGAGAAACCTGGATTATTCTTGTTCTTTCTTTTAAAATGATGTTTAAAAAAGCTGTTCGTTTTGGCAAAGTGTTTTTTTATAAAACAGAAAGGCTTTTTTAAAGTTTTAATTGGGGAATTTTTCCTAGGGGGTGTGGGAGCCCCTTTTTCCCTCCCCAAATTTTTCTAACATTGTGCTTTAAAGTACGCAGCTCTAAATTTAAAAACCAGGGAGTCGCCCTTATGAATAATTACCTTTTTTTTTAAAGGGGGGCTGCATTGCAATGCATAAACGCAATGATGAACAACCCTATAAAAAAGAAAATAAATTTTGTAGGGGCAAAAACAAAATTTAAATTCCCTCCACTGTGTTTTTCATTGATAATGAGGGGTTAAAAAGTGGAACAGATTTTTTTAAAAAGGTTTTACAGCATTGTTAAATAATGATTACTAAATAAAATTTTTTTCTTTCAGGTGTGGAGTACTGGGGTTAAAATTTAAAAACTAAAAGGGTTTAGTAAGAAATGGTCAGACAGGACAGGGTTATGAGAAAAATTGTTATGCTTTACATATGTCAGAAAAGGGTCCAGAGAAGGAAGACAAAGGTGGATGGTTTTTTTAATTTTTTAAACCAACCCAAATTTTGAGTCTAAGATAGCTTTAAAGGCTTATTTAGGCTACACTTTCATTTTCAACATGAATTTTAAAAAACCCCCAACTAAAATAACTTTATCTGTATTTAACACTAATCAGAAAAAAGGTCGGAAAACTGATCAAAAAATTGGAGAAAAGGGCCGGGTGGCCCGGTCCCAAACCAAAAAACAAAAAGTGGGTTTTAGGGGCTTTGCAATTTGATGGGGAAAAAAACTAAGGTTTAAAATATTAAAAAAGATTTGTACTATTGTTTGGTCTGGAACTAATAAATAAATGGGACTGAAAGTTGGTTGTTACCTCCCCCTCCCCCGCCCGTATTTGAGGAAGGGTAAAAATTGAAAAAATTTGTAGGAGTTGCCCAAATTTAAAAGGGAAAACATAATCCTTTGCTGCAGCCGGGTTTCTGTTAGGAAAAATAAATCAATCTGTTTTTGTCAGAAAACCCGGTTCACTAACTAGCAATGTCTTTGAAGAGAGGATCTTATGTTCAGTGGGGCCAATTTAAATTTTTTTATTTTTCCCTTTTTAGTTTTAGTTTTTGTTTATTTTTTATGTGATTTTTCCCATTTCTCCTTTTAGATTATTTGTTTAAACTATTTTAATTTTGGCCATGGGGGGGGGAAAACTGAATTAAAAGGGGAATGGGTGATTTGCATAAGAAGTGCAGGGGAGGAGTGTTAAAATAGACCCGCTTTCCCGGCTGAACCCTGGGTTTTCCCGAGTTTTTGGGGAAAATAAAAAATTCGGCCAATTCCTAGAAAGAAGAAACGCTCCATCCAAAATGGGGGGATGCCTCTCTCCCATCAGACCAGGTTTTCCCCCAAAAGTTCGCCAAACCCTCAAAGTAAACCTCTTGTTTTCTGGGCCCAACCCAGACAAACCCGTGGTTAAGGGGCGCATGCAAACAAACATGTTCCCCACTGGTTAATCGGGGGGGGGACCAGAAAAAAATTACGGAGTCCGACATTGTTTTGGAAAAACCCACCACCAAAGGCAAAACTAACTTTGGGACCCCAATTGGCCCTAACCGGGGGGTACCCCCCAGCGTAAAAACAAATTTTCCCGTAAATTTTCGCCCTTTTCCTTAGCCAGTTTCAGGAATGATTTTAGGCCCCCCGTTTTTGGCCCTGGCAGACATTTGACTATGGTCGCTGGTGTCTCTAGTGCCACGTTTCTGACTATGGAGCTGCCAATTACCAGAGTTGGCTTCTCAGCGTGTGTGTTGCTGAATGGGGAAATCTGTTAGAAACGCAGACAGGTTGGTGGTGACCTGGTGGTGACTCTGGTCCTGGTCCAATTAGGTGATTTCAGAAGGCATTTGGTTTCACTGTTTTACTCTAGGGGAATCAGAACAAAAAGGGCTTAATACAAATGAATTCCAAACGTGTCATATTTATATCTGTAAAAAAAATGAAACTACTATATCAACTTCCTTCTCCTTCACAGTTATGCACTAATTTTTGTGGGTGCTATTAAGGGACTACAACCTTAATAGTACCTTTCTTGTCTGTCTGTGTTGCCTTTAAGTTACTGTCAGATCATAGGACACCCAGTCTATAAGTGCAATCTGCTACCATTTTATTCTACCAAAATAGAGCAAATTTACATGCCAGTATTATGAAATGTGTAATTTTGGTACTTTAAAATTGCTTTTGAGACTAGAGGAACTATATGATTTTTGTTCTAACATTAAATGACTCCCATCTGTTCTGTACAGACCACACGCTGTGAGTCATATTTATTTTCCTTTCCTTGTTTTAGCAGGACACAGGATGTTGGGAAGCTTTCTTTATGCATGCATCATTCAACAACCTTCATTTTGGATGCCATAATCCTTGTTGTAGCTCTTTTTAAAAGATCAAAATCATGCTTATTATTGTTTTGAACTGCTGGCATGAATTATCAGCGCTGAAACATGACCTATGTTTGTTTTGCAGAAATCGACAGGGGAGGTTGTGGCGATCCCGGGGTGCCTGCATTTGGTCGTCGTAGTGGTGATCGCTTTCAACACGGTGATGTGTTGACCTTCTTCTGCCAGTCGGCTTTTGAGCTCATGGGAGAAAAAACCATTACTTGCCAACACAACAACCAGTGGTCTGGGAACAAACCCAGTTGTGTGTGTAAGTATATATATTTTTTGTATTATCTGTACTCATTTGTACCTTTATGCTTTGTTATCGTGATTACATTGCCATAAATTGATCATTTTATCCACTTCTCTTTCTGTAGTTTCTTGTTTCTTCAACTTTACGGCTCCATCAGGGACCGTGCTGTCCCCAAACTACCCGGAGGAGTATGGTAACAACTTGAACTGTGTGTGGTTGATTATCTCTGAACCAGGCAGCCGAATACATCTCTTCTTCTCTGACTTTGACCTGGAGCCGCAGTTTGATTGGCTGGTGGTTAAAGATGAAGGTAATAATTGTCTGATAACGCAATGCATTTTTTCTTATTTAATTGTTACAGTTTCATTCATCAGTTTAAAGATTTTATATTTAGGCTTCCAGTTATGTTTTGATGCTTTAGTGCTGAAACTTGAACTGACATGTTAGTTCTGCTTTAAATTGTAAAATTATTAAATGATCACCTTTTTTCATCTTGCTGTCTTTATGCGCAGACAATGCAAGCTGCAGATTTAGTTTAGGTTAGAGAATGATTGGTCAATAACCCGGACAGAATTGCTATTTTATGTTTTATTTCATCACATTGATCATTTTTTCACCTCATGTAAAACACAGAGCAATTATATTGTTGTTCCACATTTCAGAATTATTGATTTTGCAGGTTCGAGTTAAGCCCCTGTTTGACTGGCAGGATGAAGTTGTGTTTAATTGACTTGGCTGTAAACATCTGCATCTGCAGGGATTTTTTGTTCTTTCTTTCTTTCTTTTGACTTGTGCAAAGGTGTTTGGAAAATAGTAGGGTAATTACTGCTGTTGCAAGAGTCTGCTTCAACATATTCAGCTTGTAGCCACTAGTAAGGAACAACTGGTGTCTGTCTGTCACAGACATAGATTTAGGACAAAACACTTACATTATTTATATAAAATCTTATCAATACTGGTAACATTTTTAACATGAATTTTATTTAATTAGAAAATGACAAGAAGGTACTGGAACATTTTAAGTTTATAAGTTGTAGTTATAATTAGGCGTTTTTAGTTTAAGTTTATTTTGTATTTATAAATTGGTGAAACAAGACCCAAAAAGCATTTAGTAATCCAGTATTAGAAGCTGCACATAGATAACCAAAATTTTATTTGTGGATAGGAAGAGATCATTTTATGTTTACATATTTAATTCACTGGATTATCAAAAATGCTGATTGCAGTTAAATGGTGCAGTTAACATTTCCGTAAATCAGATTTGATAAGCTTCATTCTCCAGGGTAAAATGTTGGATCTGAAACCCAGTCTTGTACTTCGAATGTTCTCTCAGGTCCTTTGAGTAAACAAATAGTTCCCTTTGGAATTTTTGCTTCAAGTATTGTCAGCTTGTGAAAGATGTCAGTGCGATTATGTCTGGAGACTTTGATGCCGAGAAGGCTTACCACAAGGCCCTCTGCAGTCAAATAGTGCAAGTAGTCTATGTGAGCATTCTGGTTTAGAAGCAGAAATGTTGTTTTAATCCACCATTGTAGTAACTTTGTCTGGTTTATGTTAAATTTTAATTTGAATATTCAGTTCAACATTGGCTGATAAAAATATCATGACCATACTAATTGATGCAAAAAAGTGCATGCGCTGTTTTACTAATAATTCCCAAATTGCAATCATATCAGAGGCAAGGGTATTTGAATGGGATAATTCAAACACAGGCTAATTCAAAGTGCTGCACAGGAGCACAAAGGAACACAGATAAGACACTTAAAAAAATATGATCTGTGAACAGAAAGTGTTAGTATTTCATGTCATTGCCTGTTCATTATAACTACTACCATTAGATTCACAATTAATGTATTGTGAAATATAGTGGCAATATTCCTCACAGTGAGTACACTAGATGCATATTACTTCACTACAGTCTCAGTTTTAGAGATGGGAACAATGTAAAGCTCTATGTACTCAATTAAATTCTTCAGACTGTGATTTTTCCTTAGTCACCCTGTGATTTTTCCTTAGTCACCCTAGAAGTGGAAAATTTAATAAAATTAACATCACACCAAAGCTACACTTTTGTCACAATATTATGAAGAAATATTAAATCCTATCCCATTTTTTCTTTGGTCTTTATCTAATGAGTTAGTTCACTAATATCTCTTGGGACATTTTGTCTAAACATGAATCTTTTTTTTAAGGTCTGTCTGAGGCAACAACATTTGGGACCTTCTCAGGAAAAGATGTTCCATCACAGATTGCGTCAAATGGACACATCATGAGGCTGGAATTCCAATCCGACCATTCCAATACTGGGAAAGGCTTCAATATAAGCTATACAAGTATGTACTGCATACCTGCTTAACCCTTTTGATGATGTGTGTTCTACAAGCTGTTCCGTAAAATTACACAACACTGTGACTGAACATAGCTTAGGTTACCATGATGAGTTCTGGATTCAATGTTTACCACTGTAATTACCTACAAAGTTTGAGGCTTTCATAGAATGAAATCAATGACAGTTGCTTGATAATATTCTTTTTTTTTCTAGCTTGTCCTTTTGTGTCTCTTACCGTGACCTTCCGTTAGTGTGCCATGTACATGGTCTGGTATATATTTGCAGGATGCATATGCCAGCTAACTTGTCCTTGCATTTGTAAGTGACAACTAAGTCAAATTGAATCCTTGCGAAGACCAGTTGGCAAAACTAATTTCAGATATCTCATTTTAAAACTGACATAAAAAGGTTTAGCAGATACCAAGCAGACATTAAAGTATGGAACAAACCTTTAAAAATTATTAGTGGCATATGAGTAGAATTCGGTTGAGCAAACACATTTTTCAAGTTGTTGATGCTTTATATCAATGTTGAAAGCTCTAAATACTTAAGATTAGGTCAATAGTTTTATGAACCAAAAAATAGGGTCCAGTAAAACTCTGATGAACCAAATCGGAATGACATGTCAATGACTAACTGCTGACATTAGCCATCAGCTTGATTAGCAGTTCGATTAGCTCTGCTTCAGGCACATCACCATCCCCTTGTTAAAGCCTGTTTCATTCAGTTAGACTTTTAAAAAGACTACTCCAGCCTGCGTGTTTACCTGCAATAGGCCAAGCATGTTCTGCATGACTGATTTTGATTCATTTTCTGTGATTACCATGCAGCTTTGCACCATTTCACACACTGCCTCCATAAATGACCTTGTCTCCAGCTCTTCCTCTAGGGTTGACATTTGACAAATGAAACTGTGATTGTTCTTTTTGTTTCAGCATATTTATTAAAATAAGCCCTCACATGTAACCTTAATACATGTGTTACTTATTTTTACATAGCTGAACAGTTCCCACTGCATCCATGGAAGATGCTTCTATTTATGTGCCTTTAATGATGACATTTTTTATTTATTATTTTTATTTATTTATTATTAATTATTTTAATTAAATACCTGTTCCTATAATTAATTCAAGCATTTTTTTTTGCAGTTTTAGTAATTTGGCCTATTAACATTTTAATGCTTGTATTAGTTTTAACAGAAGTTGCTTTGGGTGTTTCTGTAAGTGCTTGAATTAATAATGTTTTGGAAAATCAAATATGATGATGACACACACAAGACTGCTTAAGGCAGGATTTGGAGCCAAACACTCAGTCCCAGTCCCAGTAAAAAAAAGGTCTTCTAAATTTATGCCTGTTCATGTTCAGTGTAAGCTATTACATTGTAGTCTGCCATGTTTAAATTGCTACTGTAAATGATTTAATGTAGGGTTTTGTAGATTCTTATTCCAAAATAAATGTGTATCTTTAACAGAATTTCTTCCCTAAAAAGGAGTTTTAAAAATTAGGGAAAAGTAAAGCAAAGTCAAAGAAATAACTACAGTGTGGAAAAGTACTGAATGCAACTGAAATGGTCCTAATGACACAACATTCACACCAAATAGTAGCAATCTAGGTGATCCACACATACAAGGAAATCAGTTAAGTTACGTGCAATACAGTTGAGTGTCAACAATAAAATATTCAACAGCCCTACTTAAATAGGTTAAAAATTCTTTTATGGTTTTAACTTCAAAATGTCTCGTGTATCGAGAAATTGGTCACAATCATTGTTCAGATTGTATTGTTGGTCCATTTGATTTTTAAAACTGCCCTCAAATGTTGAAGTTTCTGGAGATCTCTTCTATGCATGCTGATATTCAGTTCTTTCATAGATTTTTTGTTGTATTCAAGTCAGAGGATTGACTGGGTCTTTCTATCTCCTGTTTTTCTTTCTTCAAAACCAATTCACTGTGTCCTTGGCTGTGTTTGGGATCATTTCCTTGCTTAAAAAAAACATTGTTTCATCTTTAGCTTCTTATCAAGAATGTATCCATATAATAACAAAAGCCCTACACCACGATGTTACCTTTTGGGTGATGTATATCTCTGTTTCTCCCCTAATGAAATCCAAAGAATTCAATTTTGGTCTTACACAATCAGACCAGATTCTCCCAGTATTCACTAGCTTGTATAAATGCCCTGCAACAAATCACCTTCAACTTGCTTTCTCTTCGGCAGGAGAGTGGTGCACAATGAGTTTGCATAGAGATAATTGTGGCTGAGTGCATTACTGTGCATATAAGCATACCGGCATATAGGCATACCATGTAGAGAAGCTGGTTGCCTACATATTTCACTGCAGAATTGTTCTACAAAAATGATACCTCAAGACGGAATCCTATTAATTAATCTTTATTAAATTGAGACTAGTGTGTGTGTGTGTGTGTGTGTGTGTGTGTGTTCTTGTACTTGCTGAGTGAGAACCATTTTTCATGTTTTTATCGCAAAGTGAGGACATTTTCCTGGTCCTCACTTTTTCAAATCCATTCTTGGTACAGGGGTTAGGTTTAGGACTATGGTATGTATTGAGTTATGGGTATTAGGTATGAACTGGTTAGAGTTAGGTTTAGGGTCAGGGTTAGGCCCTAGAAATCAAGGAAAATGAATGGAAGTCAATGGAAGTAACTAAAAAGTCCTCATAAAAATAGTAAAACACGGATGTGTGTTCGTAGGTGGGTGGGTGAGCATACGTGTAGAAATAAGTGTTTGTGTTGAGTGTGCATTCACAGCATCTCCTTCTGTGAATGCCAAGCCCGAGACTCAGTCCCGCCAGCAGCCCAGGTTCCCCAGCAACTCTCAGCAGAAAGACCGCCCAGCACCAAGCAGAGGAGATCCCTCCAGATCCCCCAACATGCCGGGCTGCCACCAGCCCACCGTAGCAGACAGAACTTGGAAAGACCAAGGCAGGGAAGGCACATTGCCATTTCCTGTCTCTTTGAGTGGTCCCTGGGTCTTGGACAACTCTTTTGAATAATGTGTAGAATCCTCTGTCAGAAATCTTGCAAGAAGCAACAGGTCGTGGCTGGTTTATATTGAAAGGAGGTTGTCTTCACATCCAAAATATTGTCTCAGTGGTGCTCACTTGACAAGTAGGTCTGCAACCAGTTATATTACTATTTTTTGTGACCAAAAGGTTGCAAAGGTCTTCAGAGAGGTTTTTGCTTTTACCAGTCATTAAATGCTTCTTACCTTGGTAAAGAAAAAAAACGTTTTATAGGCAAAATGTTAGCAATAAACCAGCTAATAGGAATTTGCACCAATAGGGGACAAGATTGCTTTCTAATTACTGGCAGATCTCAGTGAGATCCCATTCCCTTTCTATGTCTTGTTTGCATCTCTTTTTCTTCGTGTTATCGATACATATTCCCTGTGTCATTGCACTCTATTAAATATAACTCAATGTGTGAATTACTTGGGTTGTCACTGATATCTGCTGTGGATTTCAGGTCAGTAGTGATCAAAGATTTGATCCCATTATTAAATTATTGTTTTTCTCTTAATTCCTTTAAATTATTTCTACTTTTTACTCTGTCTCATTTTATTATAACATTCTCTGAAACACTTATGTTATCTGGTACTTCAGGTATGGGGCTGTGAGATAAGTTTCTCTTTTTTACTTTGACTTCTCATTGAAGTTAAATCAGGTCTTTGAATATTTCATGCATTTTCATTTATAGAGCTTCCTTGTTCGAATTTGTATTCTATTATATTAGCAGTATGTAAAATACGTGTGGATTCTTTACATTTGCATGCTTCCAGTTTCTTCTGTCTCTCTTTTTTCCTCTGTATTTTTTTCTGCACTCATTTCCTCTCCATCAGTAGCTAATCAACCTGAGACATGTCAAATCATTGGGTATGTGCTCTGCCTGGAATCAGGTTAATCTCTGGAATGTGGATAATATAAGCCAAACATGACAGGGCTGAATCCACATAAAGATAATTTCATTCCCATATTTCTGTGCCAGTGGAGATGTCACATTTACTGACAGTGAAAGAGCAGTGGTTTCATATTTATGTTTTTCTTTAATCAGAATCAATTTTCAATCTTAGAATTATTTAAAAACCAATAAATATTTAGCCAAATCATGTAGATTATATATTTTTGATCCACTTTAATACAGTATATACTGAATTTAAAATGTGTCAAGTGTCTTCTGCATTTTCTATATGTCTATTCACATCCAAATTAACCTCTGTATGCTTGAAAAGGTTAATGTGGTTCCAATTATGTTGTTTTTTTGATCACCTTTTCTTTTGCTGTGGTCCCCTATTAGCATTTGGTCAAAATGAGTGTCATGATCCGGGTGTTCCAGTCAACGGACAAAGGTATGGTGACCAGTTTCAGCTTGGCAGCTCGGTGGCTTTTCGCTGTGATCAAGGATTCATTAGGACACAGGTAAAAATTTTTATATCTTACTCCTTAGATACCTTTTTCTTTTCATTTTTCTCATGTGAAAACTGTTTTTTTTTCTGCAGTGCACCTTGTAGACTGTAAAAAAGCAGGTACAGTCATCTGCACATTATTTCATTAAACATTTCTTTTTCCAGGGGTCGGATCAGGTCACTTGTATCATTCAGGATGGGAATGTTGTTTGGTCTGCTGCCGTTCCTCGATGTGAAGGTGAACATAAACATGCAATTTCTTCTCTGAATGTATAAGTAAATGGTAATAAATCCCTCACCAAACTATAATATGTAAAATTATCAAAATAATTTGACCCCCACTGTGCAAGTGCAGTACATTTATTCACGCCAGCAGTAGTGTGAATTATATATATTTTTTTTTAAATAGCTTTAGCCTCTCCACACTTGTTCGGGCTGTTTGTACAATTGTTTTTATATTGAATAACACTGCCTCAAGTTAGGTTGGAACATATTCATTATATCAAGACTCTAAAACACAGATATCCAGATCATGTGAACAGGCTAATATGTTAAAGTAATAACAACAGAATGAGTGTACTATTTTTTGAAGTTTTTGAGAGAGACTTGCCTTCCCTGGGCTGACAGCTATTTTTCCGTTCATCTCCTGCTTGCTTCTTGATTATGTTGTTTAAATGAAATTGTCAAACTTTGCCTGCTGTTAATAAATTGGGTGGTGGAGACAATCAAATTGAAGGAGTTCGTCTCCTCATTAAGTATGCAGTATGGGGGTGGGGTGAGTGGGAAATATCCCCTTCTATTGGATCAGAAATGATTAGCGTATTATGTGTCTTCATTAATTTCCTTGTGGATCTACAGTGTTGCTGCATAGACATTTAGAGTGTGTGTAAAATGTTACAGGCTTGCTAAAAGTCTAGATTAAAAAGTGTTTGTAGATAGGATGAGTAGGAAATACTGTGTGTGTGAACATAAACCTGTTTGCAACCGATATGCTGTATGAGGGCTAAGGGGTAATATCTTAGATCTGTGATTTCCTGGTCACTTTTCTTTCCCAAAGTTGTGAACTGACATGTTATTCTAAAGCAGGTGACCTAAATTTAAAAAGAACTCAAGTACAGAATTAGAACCCAAACCTAGCTTGAATGTTCCTAAATTTCAATGAGTCATTAATGAGGTATTCTGATCTTTCATATAGTGACAGCGCAAGTTTTGGTGCCCACAGTTATTTTTTGGCATCAGTTGACACTCCAATATACTTGATTCACTTTATAAATTACCACAATCAAATTATTTAAGGCATTTTTCAAACAGGAAAAAACTTTAATTTGTTTACTTTACCAGAAGATTGGCTCAGCATAATTTCAGATGCAAATATTTTTTGCAAATTGAAGAAATTTAAAAAGGGATTAGAATGCTAAAATAAATTGAGCAGATGATAAATCCGCAAACTTAATGACAAGCAGGCTTGGTGGTCATACAAGACAAAAATGATTAATTATATTATTATATTCATTCTCGTTGTGTGTGCATCCCTCTGTTTGTGTTTGTCTCAATATTCTTCCAGCTCCCTGTGGAGGCCATCTCACAGCCCCTACTGGTGTTGTCCTGTCTCCTGGTTGGCCATCCTTTTATAAAGATTCTCTTAACTGCCAGTGGGTCATTGAAGCACAGAAAGACCATGCTGTAAAAATACACTTTGACAAGTAAGTTATTTAATGTTCTGCTTAAAGAAACAGGTAGGATAGAATTAAGTTATTTAATCTTTAGCGAGATAGTCTTCAGTTGCAGTGAAAGATTGAGATAAATAAAGTTGGTGAGTTACTGCAGTACATGATTAATGTTTGTTATTTACACATCTTTTTCCCGGAAACAAGCCATTGAAAAATGTACTCAAGCTTGAAACTGCTACAGATGAAATTTGTCTTTTTGGGACCTGATGTAAAATCTAAGTTATCTTCATCACCTGCAAGGCATTTCATTTGCGAAGAAATGCACGTGTCCATGACAAAGGCTAGTTCATTTTTCACTGAGCTGGTCAGATATTCTTATCATGGATGACTTGCTCCCAAGGCCTGATTGTTTTCAGCTAACGTGTATTTGATTGCCTATGTGAGAAATCTGTTTCTTCTTGATTAATGATTTGTAAACCAGCACAAAAATCTGCTTTAGTTCTCATAGGCCTGCAGGTTGTAGGTAAGTGTGCCAATTACCAAGATTGTAGTACACAGGGTTTAATTTTTTTTTTTTTTTGGGGGGGGGGGGTACAAGAAAATTGCATCATAATTTCTTTTTTTTTCCACTGAATATGCTAATCAAAAAATATTACAACTTGAAAAGACCTTCAGAAGACTGCAATGCTTAAGACTACTTTTAAAGATTACAAAAATATTAGGCTGGGTGCTTATAGGAAAAGACACAATCTTGCTAATTTTACATCCACTTGATTGCCATATCATATTTGATTGTCTCTCATAAAATGAAATAAACATTTACTATAACTTTCAATTCAGATACTTGGAGTGATCCAGCGGACTACCATTGCTTAAGAGAAAATTAATAATTAGAGGGGAATTAGCAGTTTGTTCTAACAAATCTTTGATCACTAGGTTTTAGTATCAGGTACTCCACAGCACAAAATGAACCTCGAAAGAATTGTAATTGTTTTCATTATTAAGAATATTTTTTCATTGTTTTAATCAAACAATAAGAAAAATGTTAATTGGTTCAAAAGTGTTATATGATGCAGCAGCAGGTGATGTGCCAGGGCTTAGCATTAGACAACACGTCCCAATTTAACCTTGGTTAGCAAAGCCAGAGAAGGATGAAATCTGATAAACTGTTAGACGATGCAATTGGGGATTTTAATCAAATATTTAGGTAGTACATAAGTAAATTATTACTTTTTATTTAGCTTAGTGAACTGCAAGTCAAATTATCAGCCCATTCTTGCTCATTTATCTAATGTTCTGAGAGCAATGTATTAAAATTCTACCCTTTGTTTGTTTGTCTAGGTTCCAGACAGAGGTCAATTATGACACACTGGAGATCAGAGACGGCCCGTCAGTCTCCTCCCCCCTGATCGGTGAATACCATGGCACCCAAGCGCCTCATTTCCTGATTTCCACATCCAACTTCCTCTTCCTGTTGTTCACCACCGATAACAGCCGCTCCTCAGCGGGTTTCAGCATTAGATATGAAAGTAAGACCGATCAGGTGGCTGATAGAGGGTGTTTTCCACAGGCATTCATTCACGCTCCCTCTTGACTGCCCTGTTTGTGCTTGTGCCATTTAATTTTCAGGTGTGAAGATGGAGTCGGACTCGTGCCTCGATCCTGGTATCCCAGTTAATGGTCGTCGCCATGGCAGTAGCTTTTCTATTGGCTCCCACGTCTCATTTACATGCAACCCTGGATACACACTCAGTGATCAGGAGCCAATTGTTTGTGAGCAGAATCACCAGTGGAGTCATGCTCTTCCCAGCTGCGATGGTTAGAATCATTCTTTTCTTTCCTGTCAGCTCTGTTCATCAAGTACAGCAAAACATCTCTTTCTTTAAAGGCAAGCTGTGGAAAATATGGTAATCTGAAAAATAGTAAAGTCAGGGACACAGTATGACCAAAGTAAATTACAAAATGTATACGCATTGGCACAGCAGGTCAGTGTGGCCGTCTCATTCTTTATAACCCCAAACTGACTTCAACTAAAAAATGTTTGAAGGAGGTTAAAAACTATATTTACTATTTTCTGTACTTAACCCTTACATAACTAAGGGTGCATATGCCTTTCTGCAGCATTTGTATTTATTTAAGTACACATGTGTTACATGTCAGCATGTTCAGCACACTTCAGGAGGAATGCTGGTGTGACCTCGTCAAACACTGTCACTTCACAACTCCACTGGTCTCTGGTCCTAATCTCAGCCATGCAGATCTTTCTTTGTGTAGTTTGTGTGATATTTACATGTCATTTTTAAGTTGAATTTAGTAGTAAGTTAATGTAAAGTCGTAGTTATTCATGTGTGGAGGTTGCGTTCGGGACTGATTTCTGACTACACCGATGTCAGATGAACACAACTAATTGTAGTTCGCTTTTCAAACAGTAGACATTGCTAAAGAGAAAATCTGCATACATTCAATAAGCAGAAAGAGAAGATTTGAGAGGAAGGACCTTCATTACATACAATTCCAATTACACATATTTTGACCTTGTAAATGTTACCTTCAGGTATTTTTTTAAAATTTATTTATTTATTTTATTTTGTGACACTAGAGGCCTTTATTTTATATTTTTCTATAGTAGGTAGACAGGAAAGAGGGGCAAAGGGAGGGGGGGAGACATTCGGCAAAGGTCGCTGGGTCCAGGATTCAAACCCGGGACAGATGCACTGAGGACTACAGCCTCTCCACATAGTCCCGTGGTTAACCCCTACCACCAGCACCGCACCCTTGTAGGTGTTTTTGAAGATTTTGTGATGTTTGCAGTAGAAAAACTTCAAACGTTTTTAATGGGAGCATTCTCAGCTCTGTTCCTCAGCAGTGCATTTACCTTATATGTTTGACACCGTTTAAAGAAAGATAAACAGGCTTTCCAACGGTATGTGAGTTATTACCAAGACGCATTCAAACAACAAAGAAATCATTGACCAAACACAATTTATTTCTTCTGTGGTTTCATTCAGCTGTACCTATGCCTGTAAAACCCTAAAGCTTGACAACCTTAAAAAGATGGGGGTGTGCGCTACCAGGATTTGTGCAGGATTATTACCTGCACAGGAATCTCACTTGATCACTTCAGGGCTGTGGTGTAAAAAGCAAGATAAATGTACTTAAAGCTGTACTTATGGTATGGTAGAAAATGGAAAACCACAATGTTTTATTTAATGTAAACCATGGGACATTTTAACAAAGGTACTCTAGGATGCTAAATGTGTGCAAGTCCACCTATATTTTTTAATATTTTTTATGTAAACTAAATTTCATTTCAATTACTAGTTTACCCTTGATAAGAACTAGTGTTTGGTATCCTAACCTAATTTGTGACCAGAGCTGTTTGTGTTACCTATATTGCATTAGTAAAATGTCAACCACTGAAAGGTTGTGGTATATTTTGGTTCAGCTGAAGAAAATGGGAAACGACAACGTGTTGTACTCCTGTCATTACCAAAAACAGGTCAGAATTGCCACTTTTTCTTCGTTAAGATCCGGTAAAAGTTCACTGAACAATTTCTGCACCACTTGGCTATTCCACCGAGAGTGAGATAAGTGAGAGTATTTGTTTTTGATTCTTAAGTGATTACAATTTAGTAGGGTATAGTTTTATAGCCTTTGTGTAATTATTTTATATTAAATTACATTTTTAAAGTTGATCAGTACCTTTTACCTCTGAATGAGACAGTGAATGGAATGCATAATTACACTGTCTTTAATGAACTGCAACATCAATTAAGGATTTAGAAATGCCATTCTGCCAGGATTATTTCAGTCAGATGTTATTAAATATTTAGCAATCCCTCATCAGGTCAGAATCTGGAGTTTTATGTTAAATAAAATAATATTTAAAAAGTAACCTTTGATTTCTGCAGCTGAGGCAACTACATTCAGACAAACTTTCAGTGCAATTTGAATTATTATTAAATTATTTCACCTTAATAATAGCGTAATACTTTTGAAAAGCTTAGATAAAACCATAGATAAAAGCAGCACACCTTGGTACATAGCTTTGGCAATGCTTCTGCCCATTTGTAGCTGCAAAAAGCTTTTCCGCTTTGACTTGCTGTAATTGTAACTTGCAGTAATACACGGGAGTAAAATAAGAATATTTTGAAGCTTTAAAATGTCAAAACAAAATTACTATTCTTGAAAACTGATTTTATGGTTCACCGTCATTTCAGCAACAATTGGATCCCACTTATTAAGTAATGCGGTTAAGTTTAGTTTATTTTTCAAATTGGTAAAAAACTTAACTACCCAAGGAAATCCAGACGATGGCATTAAGTCCCCTGACTTGCTGCAGGCTCGCCTCATGAATGAGCATGTAGCGACAGCGGAAAAGAAAACTCCCCTTTTACAGGAAGAAACCTCCAACCCAACCAGACTCAGTGTAAGTGACCATCTGTGGCATCCAACTGGGGGTTTGAGAATAGAAAAAAACAAAAAACACAGAAGCACTGATCCTGGAGTACATTATATGTTAAATAAAACGTGGAGTTAATGGTAACAGTAGCTTTTTAAGTGTAATCATCTGGGAGAAAAACACACCTTTACAGATAGGAGACAGTGTAAAGGCTATAGGATAAAAGACAGCATGTACAGTAAGCCACTGCAGAGCTCAGTCATTTGCTTTGTCTAGGAGAGAGAGAGGGTTAAACAAAGAAAGACAGAGACAGATGTGTCATCTACAGGAAGAGAACATTACATTTTGGGCAGCTGTTCAACAGCTCAGTAGATGCCTCCCTAAAGGAAGGTGTCAAAGCAAAACAAAACAAAACACCTGGCCAGTTGTAGGTTCAATAAAGAGAAATAATTAGAGAGACAACAAAAGGTTAAAAGCAGAAATAACAGCAGAAAAGGCAACATTGGGGAGTAGGACGAGAAGGTAGCAGAGTGAGGAAGAGTTCTGCCTCCAATAGCCTAAGTCTGTAGCAGCATAACTGCAGAGATAGCTTAGGGTACCTTAGGTCACTCTTACTATAAGCTTTATAAAAAAGGAATGATGTAGACCTAGTCTTAAAAGTAGACATGGTATTTTAATCAAAAAACAACTCTATCCAGTATTGTGATATGTAATTTCCTTAGTTATAGTGCATTCCAAGTGACAAATGCGTGCTAACTAGCATCAGCTGACGTTGCAGCATTTTAGACTTTACCTTTTTCAAATTATTACGTGCATCTCTTTGAAATAATAGGTAAAATACTATGTTGGCAGAAATCCAAGAAGCTGATGGTTTCTACATACATCTGAAACCAAAATGTATAAAAATACACTTTATTGCCCCTGTCTGACCTTAAATCAGACTAAACAGGTCTTCTAAGAGGATTTGGTTGTTTAACTTCCTTCATATTCAGACGTTTTACATTCATCCCTTCAGTATTTGATAGAATTGGCTTTTAATTGTATAACTTAATGTACACTTAAAACAGACAAAACAGAGTTTACCATTTTACAATAAACAAACAGAAAATTATCAAAATGTATTAAAAACAATTAAAAAGTTATAACCCCCCCCCCCCAAAAAAACCAAAGTAAAGCAGTCGCCCTCCCATAGTTTACTGTCTTGGGGTCCCATTATTATGTTTGCCTGTTTAGAGGGGTAAACAAATAACCAAGTCCATATTTATTTTAATGTGGATATTTGCTCCATTTATCACAACACAACTTTCTGCCTCATCTTTGCAGTCATTTCGTGCACCAACATTTTTACAGCCTCTGTTTTCATTCAAGATGGGTTGTTACTATTTCCATGGTGAGGAAATTACTTGATCTGATATGCACTAAGTGCCTGGTTAGTCACAGCATTAACAGCTAGCACCCACAAAAACGCTGACCTTTACACTTCTGAGCAATTTTTAACCAGTAGAACAGACATATAGAGGTGTATGCAAATGCGGGAAAAGGCAATTCCTTGTTTAGCATATTCAAATTCACTTTACTTACTTCCAACTTGCTAATAAACGTTATACAACTTTCTGCATTACCTTACAATTACAAAAATCCCAAACATTTTCTGCTCTTTATTCATCAACAAAAAAAAACAAAACTAAATAACACACATTAAAAACGTTACGAAAAGTGTCCACATCCTGTTCCAGCTCAGTTGCTTGTGGTGATATTTTATTTATAGTAATACAGAGCAAGGAGTGACAAATGCTGCAGAACATCAGGGTTAACCTACTCTGACTCTGACGCTTAAACATAGTCATCTTGTGTTCTGGAAATGTTTTTGAGAAGAGCATCTTTCTCCCTGGAAGCTCTTTACTTGTTTAAATTATACATTAGTATGTTTATTGTTCTATATAATATTATATTAACAAATGCAATACAACATAAAACAAGATAATCATGAAATTTCACGTAATCAGTTTTATAAAGATGTCCGAACAAGTATACACAAGACATACCAAAAAACATCACATTTGTTTTGTTTATAGTTTTTAAATCTTTTCTGTTTGAAAACTAAATCAGAAGTGAGGAACTTAGGGGAAATAAGATAAGAGTATGGATTAAAGCAAATGAAATGCCCTACTATGACAATAGTAACCTTCATTGTAGAATATGAAGACACCTCCTTGTCTTCTTTCTTTTTCCCTTTTAGCAACCGGCAGTTGGACTGTTGATTGTGCAATCAGTCCTTACTCCCTGAGAAAAGATTTCTGTAATAACTTAAGTTGGACATTCAGCCTCAGTAAGATTACAAAAGCTTAAAAAGCACTACAGAAACAGATGCTGAATAGCCATTCGCAAGTCTCTTACTACCTTTCTCCCACAGCTCATGTTATTACACGAGATGAATACGGCAAGTGCGATTTCAAATCATGATTGGAAAAAATCCAATTTGAAAACTAAAGCCTGGATGTCTTAACTTGGTAGTGAGTTCACATTGAGCCTCTCTGTCTCACACTCTGCTGTATCATGTGAACAGTTTTTAAACGACCGCTGTGACATTTTCAATGTGTTTCAACAAGCCTTCCATGATACCAGTGGGATGTCGTATGACAAGGTACATCATTTCTGAATGACACTTTTCTAAAACAGGATTGAGCCTTGACTGAAATTTGATATGTCATACTTTGCATTGGGGAAGAAAGCAGTATTGTGAAAATGTGTCATACATTTCTGCTATTTTTTCTATTGATTTAATTACCGCCCTTCCTTTTTATTAAAAGGAAAAACTAGAAGAAACACTTACATTGGTTCATAAACAGAACAAATCTTTAAGGGGGCAACCACTTTTTCATGGTACTGTACATGCTTGCTTACATGGTGACATAAAACACAGAAACAGCAGTTCCAATAATGTGTTTTCTGTTTTTTGTTTTTTTGTCACACGTTTTCGGCTCGTCAAAAAAGTTTTAAAATCGGACTTTAAGATAACCTTACTAGACACAACTTACAGTTTTAATTTGATGATTTGATTTACTGAGGGAAAAACGCTGTTAAAATCACTATGACCCAATGTGAAAAAAGTTTGTAGAAGTGCGATAAATTTTTGGACTGCTGAGTTCAGTTTCACCTGCCATACCTGGAACATGGAACAGTGGAGAACCTACCTATGAGTTGCAAGGCTATCAAAATTACTCCAAAAGTGCATCAATGACTCATTAGAGGTCACAAAATAACATTTAAAGCACTGGAGGCCTTACTTGCCTCAAGATCAGTATTCATGATTCAACATTACGAAGGTCAAACATGGTGATAGTAATGGGATGGTCTGGGGCTGTTTTGCTGCTTTAGGACCTGGATGACTTGCTGTCATTAATGAAATCATGTAGTCTGCTCATTCCTTGAAATTCCTGAACAGGAATGTCAGTTTGGGACCTAAAGCCCAAACACACTTGGGTTATATATCAGGACAAAGAGCTGAAGCACAATAGTCAGTTCACTTTGAAATGGCTAAAAATTAAAGGTTTTGGATTGACCTCATTAAAGTCTGGACCTAAATCAAATCGAGATGCTGTGGAATGACCTTAAACAGGCTGTTCGGGCTTGAAAACCTTCTAATTAAAACAATTCTACAAGGAAGAGTGGGCTTAAATTCCTGCTCAGCAGTGGAAAAGACTCATTGCCAGTAATCACAAGCACTCAATGGCAGTTGTTGTTGCATAGGGAGGTACAACCAGTTATATATTTAGGAGGCCATTACTTTTTTTTTAGGCTGTAGTTGTTTTTGATAGCTTTTCTTCCCTTAACAAATTAAATTATAATTTGTTTTGTATTTATTACTCATTTGTCTTGGTATCTTAAACCTAAACATTTAGATGTGACAAAAAAACAAAAAGAGATTAAATTTGTAAGGAGGCAATCGCTTTTTCACAGTATTTTGTACACTCAGAAAGGACTGCTGAGGCTAAAGAGGAGAACTGTAGACATTAAGCTCACACACTCATTAAAATGAGTGTTATAAAATATAATAATATATATATAATATTTTATATATATAAAAATATATATATATATAATATATATATTTTTTTTTTTTTTTTTTTTTTTTTTTTTTTTTTTGTAAGAGAAAAGTCATAGAGGCAAAGCAACCACTTAATAGTACCACCCTGAACTTTAGACAATATTGTGTTGGGAAAAAATATACACTCCCCATAAGCATTCGTACACACTTTCAGCGATCTCACAAAGTCCACTAAATCAAAACTGCTCTTCTTGTTCCTGAAGGTCAGCTAAATTGCCAAGTAGATAATACAGACCAGTAGCTGCTCTTTTTGTGTCAGGAAGAACACCAAAAGAGTGCTATGACATTTTAAAGGTTTGCAGTTGGTACCAAGACAACAACTTGTTAAAAGTGACCAAAGTCATCTTTTTTTTTTCTTTTCCATTAAATAATATGTCAGCACTGTCTCTAAGAGACAGTTAATAAAACAAAGCAGACCATTATGTGTAATAAGTGACAAAGATACCAATGAATGATTATATAACAATATCTTTAAATAGCTGTCTCTCTTTTCTCTGATAACAAGGTATATTTGTGACTTTCTTCCAGAATGCATTACTACTTCTTGAACTCTTGGTAGGCATGAATTATCTTTCAGTCTTTTCATGCATTGTGGTAGAACTCGGAGTTTCTTTCTTTCTCTCACGACCCATCTACCATTTCACCCACACAGATCATTCATACAACTTAAAAACTATAAAGAGCTTTACACACATACACACACACACACACACACACACACACACACAGGGAAAGAGAAATGCACACACATACACTTGAGCCACTTTCTACAAGTGTCATTTAGTCAGTTTTTTTTTTTCCCTTAGATCTGATGAGAGAGTTAAAACAGACTTGCACTGATTACAAACTACACAAGCCTACTGATCAGAAAGAAAAAGAGCAGGCCTCATCAGACTCAGGTACTCAGATCTTTTAGAAATATCATGTGGAACAGGTTAGAGGGTGGGACGCGGAGAGAGACAGAGAGAAACTACTTCTACTTCCACCTCTCTGCCTGCTCAGATTCTTTTCTCCTAAGCTCCCTGCTTGCTTGCATTCTTTTACTCCTAACTTTTTATCTCTTAGTCAAAATTACAGAAATTGTGGACTAAAACTACTTCTTACCAGCGACTCCCAAGGATTATTATTATTAGTATTTTTTTTTTCTAAAGGGTTTTGATGTTTTTATAATCAAACTCGAAAGAAGGACAAGTTGACGCCAGCTAATCAGCACAAAATGCCTCCCTTTACCACAGAGGACTTCGACAAACCTTTACAGAAATTGGCTGTTTTGGAGATGAAAATTCATTGACTAGAAGTGAATGTGGAGGTGATTATGGGGTACAACTCTGCCTGTGATCCAGTGACAGCCAGCTCAACGAGTCAGCCGGCAAGCAGAACACTGAGAATAAACCTACCGGCAGACCCCCCTGGCATGTTTTAGGCGCATGCCCAAACAAATCAAGGTGGACAACTCACTGGAAGATCTCAGCAATTAAATAAATTAGAATGGCCAGAATTACAAAGAAATGCCCCCGTTTCCCCTGGGAAAAGGAGACTTCGACAGCGAGCTGCTATCACAACAACTGATAGGAGTGAGACAGCTGGAAATAATGGAATTCCCCTCCAAAACAGATTTGCCCCACTACAGAATGAAAACCAGGAAAATTATCCATCTTCTGAGAACAATAAAAGGTTTGAGAACAACCTTCATTCTAAACAGTCTTCTCCTAAATTGCCAGAGAAAAAGCGCCCCACCGGACCAAGAACCCTAATAGTGGGCAACACAGCTGTGGATGGGATTAAAAACTTCTGCAACAAGAAAAACACAGAAGTTATGATTGGTACCAGTAACATGGTGTCCGATATCTTAGAGAATATTCTTGGAATCACAGAAAAGCGCCCGTCTCTAGAAAACCTTATTATACACTGTGGAGCCATGGATGACGTGGCTAAGAAAAAATCAGAAGGATTGAAGGAGGATTTCACTCGTCTGCTGAATATTGTAGGAGGTCTCAATTTTAAGGGGTTTCTCACTGGACCCTTTGCACCGATTTTCTGTGGAGATGAGGTTTTTTCGAGACTTCTGATGATTAATAAGTGGTTGAAAAAAACATGTGCTACTACATCTGTGAACTTCATCGACAACGTCAATATTTTTTGGGAAAAAAGACAACTTTTCAAGCAAGATGGTTTCTGTTTGAACAAGCCGGGAGCCAGACGACTCACATCTAATCTCTTCTATTCAGTAAATAGTGCGCCAGCAGCTTTGACCTTCAGCAGAGAACATGGAGTATCAACAACAATGATAACGCTGCCACTAACAGCTCCAGCAGAGACAACCGGCCTGTTGGATGAGAAAGAGAGGTCAACACAAAAGGTCTCCCCCGTTATACCCCCCGCCGCCCAAACCCAGACCCAGACCGACCCCCCTTTAAACCCCCTCACCCCAGACCCTGACCCAGGAAAAACTCGGGCCCCTGATAGGAGATGTAAAATCTCTGTGCTTATACGTGACAGAAAGAACAAAGCCAAAAGGATAAGAGACAGTAATAAACAATCAAAAAAGCCATTAACTGTCAGGTACAGGGTTTGGACAATGAAACTGAAACCCCTGTCATTTTAGTGTGGGATGTTTCGTGGCTAAATTGGACCAGCCTGGTAGCCAGTCTTCATTGATTGCACATTGCACTAGTAAGAGCAGAGTGTGAAGGTTCAATTATCAGGGTAAGAGCACAGTTTTGCTCAAAATATTGAAGTGCACACAACATTATGGGTGACATACCAGAGTTCAAAAAAGGACAAATCGTTGGTGCATGTCTTGCTGGCGCATCTGTGACCAAGACAGCAAGTCTTTGTGATGTATCAAGAGCCACGGTATCCAGGGTAATGTCAGCATACCACCAAGAAGGACGAACCACATCCAACAGGATCAACTGTGGACGGAAGAGGAAGCTGTCTGAAAGGGATGTTCGGGTGCTAACCCGGATTGTATCCAAAAAACATAAAACCACGGCTGCCCAAATCACGGCAGAATTAAATGTACACCTTAACTTGCCTGTTTCCACCAGAACTGTCCGTCGGGAGCTCCACAGGGTCAATATACACGGCCGGGCTGCTATAGCCAAACCTTTGGTCACTCCTGCCAATGCCAAACGTCGGTTTCAATGGTGCAAGGAGTGCAAATCTTGGGCTGTGGACAATGTGAAACATGTATTGTTCTCTGATGAGTCCACCTTTATTGTTTTCCCCACATCCGGGATCGTTACGGTGTGGAGAAGCCCCAAAGAAGCATACCACCCAGACTGTTGCATGCCCAGAGTGAAGCATGGAGGTGGATCAGTGATGGTTTGGGCTACCATATCATGGCAATCCCTTGGCCCAATACTTGTACTAGATGGGCGCGTCACTGCCAAGGACTACCGAACCCATTTTGAGGACCATGTGCATCAAGGTTCAAACATTGTATCCTGAATGCGGTGCCGTGTATCAGGATGACAATGCCCCAATTTTACACACAGCAAGACTGGGGAAAGTTGGGTTTGATGAACATGAAAGTGAAGTTGAACATCTCCATAGCCTGCACAGTCACCAGATCTAAAAAATTATTGAGCCACTTTGGGGTTTTTTGGAGGAGCGAGTCAGGAAACGTTTTCCTCCACCAGTATCATGTAGGCCCCTGGCCACTATCCTGCAAGAAGAATGGTTAAAATCCCTCTGACCACTGTGCAGGACTTGTATATGTCATTCCAAGAAAAATTGCTGTATTTGTTTTTTTTTTTTTTTTTTTTTTTTTTTTTTCCGCAAAAGGGGGCCCCTACCCCATACTAATAAATTATTGTGGTCTAAAAACCGGGGTTTTTTCAGTTTCATTGTCCAACCCCAGTTCAACCAGACACAGAGTTAATATCAGCAACTAAGTCATATAAACTGGCTTTATTGAACATTAGATCACTGTCAGGAAAAAATAATTTTAATCAATGACTTCATTACTGACCACGATCTTGATGTTATGTTTTTAAACAAAAACATGGTTACATGAATTTTAATGAAGCTCCCATTCTGATAGAGTCGAACCCTCCGAACTACAATTTTCTTTATGAGAGCAGACAGCAAAGAAAAGGTGGAGGGGTGGCCACTTTGTTTAAAGATTTACTAAAGTGTAAAAAAGTATTTCTGAGCAAATTTGACTCTTTTGAACATTTGGCTCTCCAGGTCTGAGTCCGAACCATGTTCTTGAATATTTACAGGCCTCCTAAGTCCAAAACAAACTTTTTCAGTGATTTTGATGAGCTTTTATATGTGATATGTGTTGATTATGACTGTTTAATTATTGTGGGAGGCTTTAACATTCACATTGACAATCCTGAAGACAGAAGTGCATTAGATCTATGTGACACAGAAACTTAGGTTTGACTCAACATGTTAAACAGCAAACGCACAAACAGGGACATATTTTGGACTTGATCATCACTTGATCATTTCCAAGGTGTCTGTAACTGATGTTGCCCTATCTGACCACTTTTCTGTTATTTTTGAAAGCATTATCTCCAATGACTCTGTTAGCCAAAGAGACATTATAAGAAAGCGCATCTTTAAGGACAGTGCTGCTGAAACCTTTAACCAGATTTACTCTTCTACCTCCACTTTACCCTGTAACACTGTAGATGAGCTGGTAGATAACTTTCATTCTAAAATCTCAGACATCATTGATTCAATTGCTCCAAATTTAAAAGTGAAAGTTGTTTTGGAAGAAAATGTCTCCGTGGAGAAGTGCCTCCACAATCAAAAGTGAAAAAAGGAGTGTTGAAAAAGCTGAACGCAGGTGGGAAAGTTGGGACTCCAGGTTTCACATTATCTATAAATAGAGACTATACAGATAAACCCTAAACTGAAAAATGCAAGGGAATCTTTCTTTTCTGAGATCATCAGCAAAAACATTAAAAAATGCTCATGCATTATTTACCACGGTCGACAGGTTAACAAACCTCCTGTAACTGTAGCATCTGAACTCCACTCTACCAGGGCCTGCAATAAATTGCTAACTTCTTCACTGAAAAAAAACCAAAGATCAGAGGGGCATAAACCACATCCACATCAACCCAGTACCAAATTTGTTTCAACTAGAACTGATTTTGACAAAATTTCCCAATTTCCCCAAATAAACTACAAAAACTTAGAAGAAATCGTACACCAACTAAGCTCTTTTCTGCTGTCTCGATGTTTTACCCACAGCTTTCCTTAAAAAAGCTTTGCCCGTAAAACTCTGATTTAACAAATAATAAATGCGTCCCTTTGTCAGGTGTTTTCCCCCAGGCCCTGAAAACAGCAATTATCAAACCTCTATTGAAAAAGAGCAACTTGGACAAGCTGCTACTACAGAACTACAGGCCTATATCAAACCTCCCCTTCATCAGCAAGATTATTGAAAAAGCTGTGTTTCAGCAATGATGATCAGCTGCTTTAATGTCTTCCAGTCAGGTTTCCGTGCTCACCACAGTACAGAGACTGCTCTTGTCAAGGTATTCAATGACATCCGTATAAATGCAGACTGTGGAAGAACCACAATGCTGGTATTATTGGACCTTAGTGCAGTATTTGACACTGTTGATCACTCCATTTTGTTAGAGCGCCTGGAAAACTGTGTCAGCCTTTCTGGTACAGCACTGAATTGGCTTAAATCCTACTTGAAGGACAGGTACTTCTTTGTGTCAGTAGGTAACTTTACATCAGAGACTACAAAAATCTCATGTGGCGTTCCCCAAGGGTCCATCTTAGGGCCCCTCCTATTCAATATCTACATGCTCCCCCAACTTAGATTTTAATAAACAACAACGCAAGTTATCATAAATATGCAGACGACACAAGCTATACGTTACGATGTCACCAGTGGCTATGAACCCATTCAAAAAAGCGTGGGTAAAAAGCTTAGAAAAAATCAATGAATCAAAAAAAAAACGAAGTAATAATCTTTGGACCCAAAGGAAGAGCGTTTAAAGGTTAGCACACAGCTTCAGTAATTTAAACTAGAAACCCAACCAATCAGGCAATCTGGGTGTAGTGATGGACTCAGACCTGAACTTTGAGGCACATAAAGACAGTAACAAGGTCGACCTTCTATCACCTAAAGAACATCTCCAGGTTAAAGCACTAATGTCTCAGCAGGACCTGAAAAAAATTCATGCGTTCATCTTAGTAAATTGATTACTGCAAAAGGTGTCTTCACAGGTCTGCCTAAAAGTCGATCAGACAGCTGCAGGTGACCAGAACGCTGCTGCCCGCGTCCTCACTAGAACTAAGAAAGGGAGCACATCACACTGGTTCTAAAGTCCCTACACTGGCTCCCTGTAACTCAGAGAATAGACTTTAAAAAAACTTTGTTAGTCTTAAAAACCTGAATGGCTTAGCACCCAAAATACATTACAGACTTGTTGTCAGTGTATCAGCCCCCGATCTCTCTGGCCTTCTGGCTCAAATCTATTCTGCATACCCAGAACCAGAACCAAACATGGAGAAGCAGCTTTTAGTTCTTATGGTCCACTAATCTGGAATAACTTCCAGAAAAAGTAAAAGCGCCGAAACCTAAGTTGTTTTAAATCAAGATTAAAAACGTATTTGTTTAGAGTGGCCTTTGAATGTGTTATCTAAACATTATTAGTTAAGTTTTCAGTCCAATTTTCCTTTCGTTTTCTTATCCATCATTCTATTCTCTTTATTTTTTTAAATTACCTCTGTTGTTTGATTTTCTGTATCATTGTAATGGTTTTCCTTATGTACAGCGCCTTGAGTGCCTTGTTGCTGAAAAGCGCTATATAAATAAACTTGACTTGACTTGACTTCACTTGAAAGAGAGAGAGGAATAGAGGTAAACACTTTTAAAAGACATAGACTGCTGGAGATAGGCACCAGCTCCCCTGCGACCCACTATGGAATAAGCGGTAGAAAATGACTGACTGACTATTAAAAGACATAGACTGCTGGAGATAGGCACCAGCTTCCCCCGTGACCCACTATGGAAGAAGCGGTAAAAAATAATTGACTCACTATTAAAAGATAAATCCCCTTATTTTCCTCAAAATGTGTAGTGGCAAACATGTAGCAGTAATTTGCAAAAATAACAAAAGATAAACATAAAATAAAATACCAGATGTGACATTTTATTTGCACTTTGACAAATTTCCAAACCTATAAAATTGATCATTTGTCTAAGTTTGAGAAAAACTGTAGCAGCCTTCTCTCAGCTAGCTGACATGCACTGGAAAACAACAGGTGGGGAGAGATATGGCCAGAGAAAAGTCTGGTAATTTTGGCAAGTTTTCTGGTATTTCAGTAAAAGAATGCTAACCTATATGGTTTTGAAACCTTAACCTTTAAAAACCTCTCACACTGCTATCTGGCCAATTTCTAGCTGTGAAATATTCTATAATCTGAGATTTGGGTATTTATCTGCATCTGTTTCTTTCATAGATAAGAAATAAGCTTTAACCTTTTTATAGCAGAAACATATTCATTTACTCTAATTTTACTTGATTAAACTAAAAACACAGAAAGGAAAGTAGTAAACAAAAGATAAAAGCAAAAATATGTTGGTTCAGCACACGGATGTTCTTAATCCCCTTTTTACTTTACTATTGTATTTTGAAATTCTGTTCTATATGACGGTCGGGGATGAACTTTTTATTAAGGACATTTTGGCCTCTAGTCAAATTATAAAGAGCTTCTGTGGGAAGGTTCAGCTCAGTGATGAGACTCCAAAACTGTACTGATCTTCAAAAATTGGGCGCAATACTCTTACTTCACTAATGACCAGAGGAGTCTATAAAGAACAGCTGAAATTCATGCACAGCCTTGACCTGAGCAGACCTGTTGATGTTGAAAAAATTGCCAAAAACACTGCAGTGTAATTCTGGATGCTGAACCCCATAGCATATGTTATTTTACCTAACTACCTGTTCATATATTAAGAAGTGGATCTTATTTGATTAGTAATGTTTTCCGTTCACGTAAGTTTCATAAGACCCCACTAATCAATTTTGTCAATAAAAAATGTTTTGGCAAAGCCAGTGTTTCTTGATTCCTATTTATTCGATGGTCCATCAACATGTTCTTCGATTTCCTTTATTTGGGTAATAATAATTTTACTAAGCATTAAAATACTTTTTAATCAATTTGGTATTTTGAACAAATTGATACTATAGTCTCTTATTTTAAATACGCTTTCTCTCTAAGGTGTTTCCCCACACGTGGGTACCCTCAGTGCAGCAACTCGCTTCCAAGTCAGACTTAAAAGTTGACATATTGTCCAACTAATGGTAAATGACAAAGACACAGTTGGCAGTAGGATTACTTGTTACAAAGTTTAATTAATTTGAGGTCGCTGTGGTTAATTTAAACACTCTCCTCTTCCTCTAAACCTGAATAGATTTGCAATAGAGCTAACCAAAAAATATAATGTCCACACCTTATAGTTCTTAATGAGCACTGAAATAATGAACAGTAACAGCTGAAAATTTACAGTAAAACATGGTCTGGGATGGAACCAAGTGCAAGTAAAGGTGGGTTATGGTGTATAGTAAAACAAAGATTCTCTCACTCTGTTACAATGAATCTCGGTCATTGCCTTATTCTTTCTGCTGTGCTACTGAATTTGTATGTAGCTCGGTATAATTGCTGCATTTCTCACTTTTTTACTGTATACCTAAAAACAAGATATAGCTGCCCCATAAAACAAGCAATCTGTTTAAATCAGTTACTGTGATTCAGTGTATTCAGTTCTATAAACTGCTTTGTTTAGACAATTTAAGCCTTACAGTATATTCTTTTACTGTAACTCAAAATATGTAATGAAATCCTGAAGGAGACTTATTTCCCTGCTGTACAACAACTGTAAGATTATATCCTGGGGTAATTTGCGTTATTGTTATAGGTAAAACAGCTAAGCCTTTACTCAGTATTTGCTGAGTTAGTATTTGCTTTTACAGTTTCACATACAGTTAAAGGTCACTTTATTAGGTACAACTGTTCAATTCCTTGTTATCGCAAATAACAGTAGGTAACAAGGCACTGAAACAAGACATTTAGGCCTTGTTTCCTGCAGTTTCTAAAGGATTCTAATGGGGTATTTCTTGCTTGTGTATGGATGTGTAAAACTTTGTATCTCATAAAGTGGATTCTCTGCACAGTGACCGCAGCACTCTACGGACAGTGACCACAGCTGGACACTGAGTTCAGCAACAGAAAAAATCCTTTAGGTTAGTTAAAGAGCCTGCATTTAATGGTTGTCAGAGCCTGAAGTGGATGAGCTACGGCAGCAGAAGGCCACACTATGTGACCACACTCATGTCAGCTAAGAACAGGAAATTGAGGCTATAATTCACACATGCCCATTAAAATTAGACAAAAAATAGATTGGAAAGATATTGCTTAGCCCTTAATTGCAGTCCACTTAGTTACTCTTTTCTGCTATTATATCAAACTTTGCTTTTCCAATAAGACAATGGGTTCACTATAGTCCAGTGCCATCCACAGTTAAAAGGTCTGAGTCTAATGGAGCATCATGGAGGTGCGGTGGAACAGGAGAGCTGCATCCCGGATATGGTGATGTGTAACGCTATCATGTCTGAAGAAAGTTTCCAATACTTTGTTGAGTCTGTGCCTCAAAGAGTTAAACCACTTCTGAAGGAAAAAGGGGGTAAATCCTAATACTATCAAGATTTACCTAAAATAGTGGTGTTAGTTGTATGTTCAGCCATGGTTTGATGCATTTCTATATTTTATCATTTGATTTTATTATGCAGCTCTCAAGTTTTTTTTTTGTTTTCTTTCATGCAGAAAAGGTTCACACCAAACACAGTAAAAATGCATCTGGGAATCAGACTTTGTTTGAAATTTTGAAAGAGGTTAAATGTGTTTTAATTTCTTTCACTAACCAAACATGAGCTCTTTTAGAGCAAAGGAATCTATCTTTATGTGGTAACCTTGCAACCTAGCTGAATGCACATTGCTCATGTATGGTTTAAAGAGACACAAGCATTGCTGAGAATTTCTTGAGAGATCTTATAAGATATTAAAATAGAATATCTTGATTTTTCTTCCAATCTTCTCTGTCTGTTTCTTTTTTTCACTTTAGCTCTTTGCGGAGGCTATGTTTTTGGTAAAACTGGGACAATTCTGTCTCCTGGCTTTCCGGATTTCTACCCTAACTCTCTTAACTGCACCTGGACTATAGAGGTCTCTCATGGGAAAGGTAAGACCACTAATGCACAGACATAAAACACTAACTGTACTTTTCATTTTTTTCTACTGTTTCACATTTATTTGTTTCAAATTGCTTTCCTCTCTTATTTTGCATCTATCTATCTATCTATCTATCTATCTATCTATCTGTCTGTCTGTCTATCTGTCTATCTGTCTATCTATCTATCATTATCTATCTATTTCTTTTCTAATCTATCTATCTATCTATCTATCTATTAAATCTATCTATCTATCTATCTATCTATCTTTCTAATTATCTATCTATCTATCTATCTATCTATCTATCTATCTATCATTCTATCTATCTATCTATCTATCTATCTATCTCGACAGGAGTCCATCTGGTTTTCCATACTTTCCATCTAGAGGAGAACCATGACTACCTGTCCATCTTTGAAGATGGCAACTTCCAAGCTCCGGTGGCACGACTCACCGGCTCCGTGCTTCCACCTAGTGTTAAAGCTGGACTCTATGGAAACTTCAGCGTGCAGCTGCGATTTATATCAGATTTTTCCATGAGTTATGAAGGATTCAATATAACTTTTTCAGGTATGACAGCAAGAAAAGCAGTAAAAAATATTGTTCCCACTGACCCAGATTTTTTTTTATTGAATTAAAATGTTGCTAAATGCTACATTAGGGTTTTATGAGTAATGAAAAGAAGTTTGTTTCTGATAGTGAACAAGACAGGTACCTCTCAAAAGATAACAATATAATGTAAAGTGGTATGAATTTTAAATTTATTTATATATTTAGAAATATTAATTTGTTTTATTTAATAAATACATGTCAAAATGTTTCATGTTTCTACCCTTTTCAATAATCAGCGGAAAATTATTTGTTTGCATTACAGCGGCCAAATCCTTTTTATAAATGCTGACCAACTTTTTGCATCTTTTCACTAGTATTTTGACAATTTATTTTAGGTGAGAAGTTTTTCAGAATGGAAGGTTCTTTTGCCATCACCATAATCTGTAGCTCCCTCTCCAGATTTTCTATCAGATTGAAGTCAGGATTCTTGCTGGGCTGCTCTAAAACATAAAATTACTTTCCAGTCAAGGGAAACATGTTGGTAAAATGAAAAGATTACTTTAAATCTACCAGGGTTATTAATATATTTGGGCTGAAATTAATGTCTGATTTGTACTAAAAACCATTCCCTTTATACAGGAGGAATTATAGTAGGCTATTAACCAAGCCACATTAAATACCTTTTAATGCTATTTACACCTTTAATCTTTGTTTTCAAACATGCAGTATGCCCTAGAAATGTAATAGTAATATCCCAATATAGTCTATCAAATAAAGACTTATTCAGTTTTCTTCTAGCCTCAGCTAGGTTAAATATATTCAACCTTTTTCCATTCAGCACTCAGTAATATTATCTTTCTTGCCTTCATGTACAGAGTACGACTTGGAGCCCTGTGAGGATCCCGGTGTGCCGGCATTCAGCAGGAGGATGGGATTTCGATTTGGAGTCGGCGACTCGCTTGCCTTCTCTTGTTTCCACGGCTACAGACTTGAGGGAGACAGTAAGATCACTTGTCTAGGAGGTGGCAGGAGAGTGTGGAGCAACACGCTGCCACGGTGTATAGGTAAGACGGTTGAGAGATGAGACAGACTCGTAATTTATTAGAGAAAATTTTACACAAACACTGAGACAACTTCCTTAATACTATGTTTCTTTCTTTATACAAATTCATATAAATTAAATCACAGGCATAGATATCATTTTGCCTTCAATTTTTATGGCAACGAAGTGATATAATCTTCTATGATAGGCAGATGATGAGGTAAACGCTCAAAATTGCCTTCTTACTGCATGAATACCCCTGGAGGTAAAGTATCAGCATTTTCTGGGTTGTAAATTCGGCAATATTTTATTGCGAACACGGTGGTAATTTACTGTTATGTGACTGGTAGACTGTTGGTTTTATTTGCCAGGATTTTTCTGTTAGCAGGTTGTAATTTGCTGGAATCTGATGCCTATCAGTGTTTCTCAGGATGCTGCTGGTAATTTATGAGTCTGACTGGGGGCTGCTGAAAGTTTTTGAGCCTAAGAGAGAGTGGACTGAAAATCCCATGATAGCATTTTCTGTCAAGAGATCAGGCCTGACTAAGAAGGAGCTGAGTACCAGCAGCAGCTGACAACAACATAGTATTCATCTTCCTCTTTGTCCTTCTCCGTAGTACTTCACTGCTGTTTCGTCTTCTCCTCTGTATTTGGACAGTTTTTTTGTAGATAATTAGTACTTTTGCTGCTTTAAGGAAAGCGATAATTGTGAATCTTTTGTTACATCCCCCATCCCTCTTATAATTAATTTCCCTACACTTTTAAAATGCTATTTTCTGTCTTCTTTCCTTCTGTTGTAATTTCTTCTTTTTTCCCTTCTTGCAGTCTTCTTTGCGTCCCTCAATTCCCTTCTGGTAGTCTTCTTATTCTTTAACTCCAACTATGTGGTCATGATTTAAATTTAAAACGAATTTATGAGAAACAGAAGGTGGTAGAATCCTTGAATTTATAATAGGCCGATGTTGCTTTGAGTTTCAAATTGAACTTCACTCTTGTGTTTCTCATGATTTCCTTATTTTAGTAGTTCTTCTTAGAGGGAAATAAAAGCCTGTTAAGCCTTCTCTTTCCAGGTTTTCCCATTTACCTAAGATAAAACTCTTTTTTGTACAAATTACCAGTTATTTAATTCCTTAACCTTGATAGGTAGCGCCCCTGACAGACAATTCTGTATAATCTCTGCATTTCAAGCAAATTAATCTTGTCCTACTCTTATACAGTATATTTGTATTTAATATATTTAGGGCTCTTGTAGCAGAAAAAATATATATTTTCAGTACTTTAAACATGACGTGGTTGATTATTTTTGTAATTTTTAGTTTTTTTAATTATCATCAGTTTTGTAATTACATCTGCCCTGTAGATTAGGCTATTGATTTCTTTTTTATAAATGTCACAACCACCAACTTTTAATGTGTTTTACTGCGATTACCAATAGCTAAAAAACAATGCAGCACAGAATTAAGAAGGAAAAGTAAAAAGATACCTGATTCTCCATTTGTTTCAAATCTAAATCTGAAAAGTGTAGCTTCTAATAAGTGTAATTATCCCCCCTGAGACAACCCTTTGTAGATGTAGTGGATCTTTGAACATTAATAATCATATAGTGTCACAGATTTTTATTGGGCCATTATAACAAATTAATATGTGTTGATGCAACATGCCATTTTAGATCTGGCTGTATGTTTAGAGCTGTTGTACTGTTGAAAGGTGAACCCCACACCAGTCCCAAATCAGCTCCTAACAGATTTTCTCCCTACATGGCTTGTGGTAACTGAAAAAGGGACTTTTTTTCCAATGTTAGCTTTTATTAGCTTTCTTTTCTCTAAAATGGTAATCTCACTGGAGCAGTGTATCTTTGCAGTGCCGCTAGAATTACCATGGGCCTCTGGGTTGCTGCTCTGATTATTGCTCACCTTGCCAGTCTGTCATGTCAGCCCTTCATTGGGTTGCAGTTGTGCTATGCTCTTTACATTTTCGGATGATTTATTGAACAGTTTAGAGCTTGAAAATTAAAATTTCAATTGCTTTCTGAGCCAAGACGAGACAAGAAATCTCGTTATGGGTCCATAATGATAGTAAAGATTCTTGATTCTTGATCTCTTCTCTAACAAACTTTTTAGAACAGCTGCATTCATACTGAGAATAAATGGCACGCTGGTGGCCTCTGTTTACTCTGTCTAACATCAGTTGGTTGCACTGGATCTTATTTAGAGGTAACTGAGTGATTACATATGTATTTCACACTTTTGACATTTTTAATTGTGAAAATGTAATTAATTTCCTTCCCTTTTCACAATTATGCATCACTATAAGTTGGTAATCACAAAAACTCTATTGAAGTTTGTGGTTTGAATGTGACAACATGTGAAAGAGTTCAAGGGGTATGAGCATGTTTTAAATGCACAATATCGTTTACATGCACTATACATTAATCTTTTTTTTTATGTTTGAGTAATATATTGACAATGATAGACAATTATATGGAATTTCTGCGAATTTTATTAACCTGCGCTGTTTTCTCTTCCATTTCCTCCCCTGCTGCAGCCGAGTGTGGAGCTTCCACACTAGGACCTGAAGGTGTTCTACTCTCTCCAAATTTCCCCTCCAGCTATGATAACAACCATGAGTGCATCTACCGCATCACTACAGAAAAGGGCAAAGGAATCAGGCTGAAAGCTGAGAGCTTTGCTTTGCAAGATGGAGACTATCTTAAGGTATGCACCTTCTCTCCCTCTCTCTGTTTGTCTCTTACAAACACCCAGACGTGTGTCAGTATGAACTTTGCGCAGGTGGAAAATACATGAATGTTCAATTTATTTAGGGATCCATGCCCACACAAATAGTGAATATGCAGGGTTATGTCATCCAATGGTGTGTTCCGGCTGTATGCTTTGAAATATAACTTTTTTTCCAGTGTAAAATTAAGCTAAATTTTATATGGTAGTTGCCTACTCTGCTTTTCATGATAAGTAGTAGGCCAAAATCAGATATTTTGTCAGGTTGCAAACATCAATGTATACTGCAATTCACATTAGTAAAACTCTTTTTTCAACTGCATTAATGAGCCATGTCACTTGCTCTATGGGCTTTGATCCAACCATGTGCAACTGTGATTACAGAAATAATATAAAAAAAGGCAGGAGGTAAAATATACATTTCAGTATGTGCTTTGAATTCCTAGATCAGTAATATAGCTGATTTGTATAATCAAAGTTTGCTCTACCTTTTAGATTTAATAAACATTTGTGATACACATCCCTGCTGGGGGTTATTAACGATGTTCGGTATTAGTGTTGATGGTAGTGCTTCTGCAGAAGAAGAAAAGGAACAAATCAGACTCTACTAACTCTTTGGAGAGTTACTGTTGTATTTGAGTGCTGGCCTTGGCTTTTAAACACTTTTATTTGTTGCAGCTTTTGCTATCTGTAAGTAAAACGAAGAGCTATAACTCACAAGAATACAAAGCAAACCTATAAAAAGCAAAAGTATAACACTTCTTGGGGAACATTTTCTGGGTGGGAGGATTGAGATAGATTTTCAGAAAACTGTTTTAAAATATGATTTGTGTATGTGTGTGTTGGGGGTGTGTGTGAATGTGTGTGTGTGTGTGTGTGTGTGTGTGTGTGTGTGTGTGTGTGTGTGTGTGTGTGAATGTGTGTCTGTGCCTGGTTAAGACCTGGCTATTTATACATCAAACCCTAGAACTGAAAGAGGGTCTACTATCTTTTGACTATAATTGTGTTTGTACAGCCCCATGTATAGTATTAATGTATTTGCATTTGAAAAATAGATTCCTAGTGAAAGAACCATCTACACTTATTATCAAACACCAAAATTGTCTGGTGTAACAGAACTGGTGTGTTATATTTTAGAATACTCGGAAGGTATCTATGCATAACGATTCATTTATTTTGGATTTAAGCATATAGTCATGGTAAATAGAAATTATTAACTGTTTCAAGTTTGGGGTTTTACTCATCATAAAGTAATGGTAATCTCATTTTAACCATGTTCATAAAGTATCTAAAAGTAACCTAAAATACACAAAAAAAGCACAGATTCCAACTTGTCAGTATGTTTTAAATAAAAGTAAAACCAAATTTTTAAAAACTGCACACCAAAACATAACCACACCATATGATTCAACAGCTTCTAGAGCCACCTTTAGCAGCAATAACTCTCAGTTATTGTTTTCTGTCAAAGAAAACTGGTGTGCTGGTGTACCTGTGATCATTCTCCTGTTAAACCTGTTTTGATCGAGAAGTAGTTGTCAGGCAAATTGCCCAGAATTTGACTTTAGGATACAGATAAGTTAATAGTTTATCCAATGACTGTAAGGTGTCCAGGTCCTCTGGTTGTAAGACTAGCGCAAATTATTGGCCCTCCACCACCGCTTTTTACAGGTGTTTACATAAGGTGGCATGCTACGATTAGTTTTCATTAAACATGGTTCTGTGCAATATGGCCATATATCTTTACTTTGATCTTGTCTGTCATTAAACAGATTAGATCATACTCCGGAAGACTTATAAAGTTTTTTAGACAGGTTATTTTTGCAATTAAAAGCTTTGTTTTGACTTCTCTTCCAAGCAGCTCATCATGGTTATATGTTTTGCTAGATGTATTGTAATGAACTTAAACATTTTACACGCTAACTAAAACCTGTGGAGTCTAAGATGGAGCATAAAATTTCTCTTAACATTTTGCTTTCTGACATTCATGTAAATCTAGGGTACCACTCCAGGGTGCATTAGCAACTGCTTTAAATGTATTCCACAATGTTAATAACCTTTAGTGCTTTAAAATAATGGACTTCAGGTTGTTCAGAAATGGCCTTAAAACCTTTCTCAGAATGATATGTGTCAGCATTTGCTTCTCTAAGGTCATTGCTGATGTCTTTCCTTTTTGGCCTTGTTAACACAGTATATATATAACACTGTATACTATAGACCAGCAAAATACCAAAACCTCTTGCTTTATAGAGGTGTTCTTACTTTGTAATGATCAGGTAATTAAATACATTTTATTAGTAGCACCTGGCTGCCACTTTTCATCTTAAATCACTAAAACAAATGTTGTGATTATTAATCTGACAATATTATTTAATATTTAATATTAATATTTAAATATTTTATCAAATAATATTTCGGTCTGTTAAGGGTTGTCCTGTGAATACCAGCCCAGTAAGGCGATGGTATTAGGACAAAGTTGAAAGGTGTGAGCCAAGCTCTGACATTATTGAACAGCATAAACTTTGCACACGCATGGAATGAATTCACACAATTTCTTAAAATACAAGAATTTATTAACAAAAATAAGTCAACTCAAAGTCAAACATATTTCAATCAACAAACTCTTTGCTATGCTAAAACAATCCAACTAAACTACCAAGCAGAATTAAAGCAATAAGGAAGACTAATGGGCTATGTACAATATATACAAGTTGATTAAAGATGATTGAAAATCATGACCAAAAGAGTGATGCAACATTACCATGCAATGTTTATGTTTGAGAACCAAGGATTATCTTGTAGAATCTGGAAATGAAGTTAAGTTAGTCTTGGAACTAACTTAGGCAATAATCAGCAAACATTAGATGACCATTCACAATGCAAGATCAGATAAAATATTATTTTAATAAAATAATTTTTTAAAGAATGATCTGCTGAATAAAACCAACCTTCTGGATGACTAATCCTCAATGGCGTCTCATTAGCTGCCTTTATTTATTGAAATAATATTTAAATAAATATTATTAAAGGTAACGGTAAATTATTTAAGGAAATATCTTTGAAAGGAACCAAATCTTTCTGGAGAAATGGGGCTTAATGGTGTTACTTAGTTATCAAGTTTAGTTATCAAATTTAGTAAAATGATGTTAGGGACATTATTTACTGGATTGAAAACTAAACCGTTCTGGGTAAATATTCTTTACGTGTCCTAGGCTGTTGGCAGTTAAGCTAACAAAGGCGGCTAATAGCTTAGCATCCAGAACCAAACACATACCTTTAAAATACCAGGGTCAATAAAAGGGTTAAAATGCATAAGCGCGAACGGTGTGTTATGAGCAACCTACTGTGTTTAAAATCACCCTTTAAATAAAGTTTGTCTTAACTTTAAAAACACAAACACAGAACACAAAGCTGATAACGTGTGCTGCTGATAGCCTGCTAGCACTAAGATAGCAGTTTCACACAAACAAAACCAATCTTCATAAAATGAAAAAACGTTCAGATCATTTCATCCTAACTGTTATTCTATTATTCACTCTGCCCAAACCTAACCTCTGACCATGTTGAGGAAAAGATGTCCGAGGCGGCAAAGTTTGAAGAAACGTCCACAGTCAACAAGCGGTTAGCCTTCGGCTAACCTAATGAAGCTGTGGGTGGGCGGCCTGTTCTGTCGGCCGACCAAAACTGCACGTTACCTGTGATAGGGCTACTCGTCATCCTTCTCTCAGGCAAGGAAAACCGCTTCACTCGGGTTGTAGAGACCGCGTCTCTGCTGGGGACTTTTCTCGAACACCGTGTGCGTCTGCAGGGCTCGGAGAGAGAGTCAAACAATGCTGGTACCTTAATTCCCCGTTCGTGAATGAATACCGGATACACAAACAGCAATTCATTCAATACTCAAGTTTTGCATATGATCGGTGATCATATAAGACTCTTGGATCCAGTTTGAAGAGTTAAGTCTTTTTGCCAGCAAAAAGACTTCAGCGCGCTGTGTCTGCTCCTTTTCCGATGGTCAACCGGCTTGGAGAGATCGGGCCATTGGAAAGGGGGTGTTTTTATACAGCCAGTGGCATCATGGAAAGTCTGCTGTTACCCCCCTTTTCCCCTTCTGAAGTTGTGCTGAAAGTCTGTTAAATGCAATTTATTTATTTAAATCCATGGTCCCAACACAAATGTAAACGGGTAACCAAATATTTTTCTACAGTTTCTATTCTTTAGATTTATTTAGTGTATGTTGGGTGTTTTTCTGACCTGATTCAGTCTTAACAGTCTCATAGACATTGTCTCTTGCTGTTTTTATTCACAATGTCTCTTAGCAGTATGCCTAAGGGCACGGTTAAGCCAGTATGTGGTTAGAGTGTATTATCAGTCTTAGACCGACAGCATCGACTGAGGTTGTCTGTTGTTAGATTGCATTAGCAGAGTTCTCCTTGACTTTTAGAGAGGCTTAATGTCATTGTAAAAGCTGGAATTGTTCCCAGAGGGATAGGTATTAAAAAGGAGTAAAATTGAATAAAAACAAAAATGTATACCCTCAAGGAACAGAAAGTGACACTGAGATGGTGAAGACATAAATAAGCCTAAATGCTTTCAATATGTTCCATCATTCAGATTTATGAAGGAAAACACGATGAGAAGCATTCAGGTCTTCTCTTTGCATCTTCTCTACAAGCAATTTTGAGTTTATAATCCATACACAGTATGGTCAGTTTGTATAAACCATTCTAATAAAGGCAAAACTAATTTCTTTAAATGCATCTGACATAAATTGGATTTTGGTTGGATTTCACTGTGATGTAACTTGTGACTTTTTTAACAATACTTCATGATTACCTGATGAAAAGATTGATAATTTTAATGCATAATTCACAGAGTACTGTTTTAATTATGTAATTCTTTATACAAAATATCAAAATTCAACTTCTTTCCATCATTTTTTGTAAGAAACCTTTTTTTCTTTTGGTTGTTATACAAGGTCGTAGCTCAGAATCAGAAGATAATTACTCCAGCTTTCAAATTTGATGGGATGTTGAGCTTTTAAACCTGTCCTCCTAGCTGTATAGAATAACGTTTGTATAATACTTTTCGTTCTGGCTGGGTGAAGATGTGTGTGTAGATTATGCTGCTGTTTTTAAATGATGTCTACTGTCATAGCCTACATGTATTTTTCAAACATAGATGGAGCCTGCGTCTAGAAATGTTAGCAGAACTTCCTCTCCTACTAAACAACATTGGGTATTTAGTGTAATAAATGGATTCATTTGTGATGAACAAAAAGTACCAATATACAAAGACAACTGCAGTAATTTTGTATCTGCAAATTGCAAATGTTAATGAGAACACAACAAAATTTGTTTTGTTTTTTTTGTTTTTTCCAGTAGTTTAGATGATTAGGGTGACTAATCAGTACATCAACTAAAGTTCTAAATTTAACTCAACATCATAAGCAGATACTACATGTGCAGGGACTGATATTTCTTATTGCAACCTGCCTGGTTTGACCCATTGCTATTTAATGCATCTGCCCACTTACCTGTGCTGTTGCCACCTTTAATGTGGACCCAAGGGCTCACAGAGAGCTCACAAGAGTGAAATAAAAGAAATAAAGAAACAATTTGATATTTCCTAACAGCCGAAACGTGTTCTATGTGTGACTTCTGTGTTACCAGCTGGAGAATTTGGTCATCTAAGATGCCATCCATCCATCCATCCATCCATCCATCCATACAACCATACCATATTTAATATCTAGCTTTTTTATTCCGCATAGGAATCTTTGTTGTATAACATGTAAAAAATAAATTTTTTCTCTTGAGAATTATGTCTGAATTTAGAAGGTTGGCGAAACTAGAGGTAATAACCCTTGCTTTAAATTCTTATTTAGATAATCACAATGGACTTCTTACCTATCTTAACAAAAGGTTAATAAAAGGCTCACTTGATTGTCTCTCCAAATGGTGCAACATGTAGAGAGACTTCTAACTGGAACCACTTGAAGAAAACATTTGACTTCTGTATTAAAGTCTCTTCAATGGTTACTTTTAGAGTTCACTTTATATTAGTGGCAACCTTCAGGGCTTTGTATAGTCAGGCTCCGAAATACATCTTTGGCTTGCTGAGGAACTAAACATCAGTTCAGAACCTGTGCTCAGCTAACCAGAGACTACTGTTTGTTCCCTAGACCTGATTTAAAGCCTCTGAAGATAGCTCCTTTAAAACAATCACATGAATTGGGGCTTGCTCTTCACTTATTTTTACCCTGTATTGACAATTTTACTTCCTGTTAAAGAAACCCAAAGTCTTCTTTTCAGAAAAAGGTTTTAGTTAGAACTTAACAATATACTTTTATCCTGTGGTTTTCAGTTTTTTTCAGAAGTAATTGTGAATTACTTGGTGATCAGTGAAAAGAGCTGTATAAATGCATTTTATTTACTTACTTGTTTGTTACATGGTTAGTTGTGGAGAAAATTTATGTTTTTTATCAGATTTCAGCTGTTCCGATAGCTGTTATCCGTTTTCACTGATGACAAAAACAAGTGTGAATAGAGATCTCTGTCTTAATCCATAGTTTAAGAAATAAATCTAGAATAATATTCGCTTTGTAGAAATTGGCTATCCTTCAATGGCAGTGTGTAATTAAAATGTATGCACTAAAATTTTGTCTTTATTCATGTTATCTTTTAAACTTAGTTTTTATTATTATATCCCATAGCGTCTATGTTAGTATTTATTTACTGAAAAATAACTGTTTAGAATGAATTAAGGGAAAACTTCATTTAGGCTAGTAATTAGCGTGGTGTTCCTCAGGCTAGCAGTAATGCAGCTAACTCCCGTCACCGCTGCTGAAAACGCTGAACACAGATCATTTGTTTGACAGCTCCAGCCAGCTTAAGGCAAGAACCTCCTTGAGCATATGAAGCAGCTCATTAATTCTTCTTGCTATTGGCTAAGGCTTTACCCTGACACTGTAAAACAAAACGCTTACCAGGCTAAATTTACCTAAAAATGTCAACTAATACAATACTTGACCACATTCACTTGGATTTACTTGACCTCTGCAGAAAAAAAGATAGGTTGTTGGGAAAAAACAAAACAGGGATGTAGAGGAATTGTTACGAAAATAGAGGTGGCAGGAGAACATGCGAGGGGGAGTCAGACACACAGAGAGAGGAGGGGTGGCAGATGGTGACATGTTGATTTATGAGCTCCAGGGCTTTTCATTAACCATACTGAGTTTTACAGAAAAAGGGGGGTAAGCGAGAAAGAGTAACAGGAAAGCAAGACAGGAAAATACAAAAATGGGTAGGCAATGAAATGAAATGAGAGGGGGAGGCACGTGTAAAGGAAAATGAAATTTAGCAGAGTAATGGTACCAATACTGTCATACCATTTCATACTGTCCTTCTCCATATTTGTGCTTTCCATCACAGCCACACATTCAAACAGGCTGTATCTACACACAGAGTTGTCTCCTTTGACTGGCAGCACTTGTAAAGATAGAACACTACATCACCTTTGCCCATTTCCTTGGCATTCCTGCCACCTGCAGACCTGTCACCATCCATCTGTGAAAATGTCACAGGCTGCCAAATATAAGCTTGAGCAGTTCAAGCACGAACAATTCACCTTTTCTTTAACAGCTTTGAGATGGTAAATACTTCAAGCTTTAAAAGTTGCCACTAATATTTAAAAAAAGCAATTCCTCCAAAACATATCCATCATTGTTTGCTAGCAAATCACCATCTTTAATCTCTATTTTATGGTTCATTTCAGCTCTTCAATTTGCGAAAACATGCCTGAATTCTCCAAAAACAACATGGACACTGTTTCATTAAACCATTGGCCCAAAACCAAGCACACTTTTACATGGGACAATACAAAAGACTATGTAATATTTTAAGCATAACAGTGAATTGTTAGTTCAAAAAGAAGATACTCAGCATTGTTATGAATGGGCCTTCAGATACTTTTGAGCAGGGTTTGTGACTGTTACAGCTCCACCCTCTCAGTCTCCTTATTCTGCAATACTCATTTAGAATTAATTGTCTTCAGCTGTTGTGTTTTTGCGGTCTTTCTGATTGTGATATCACAGGTTTATGATTATATTCTAATCCATGAAAATATTTAACATATGGATTCAGATTGAAAAGGGGAAAAAAAAATGAAACGGAAAACATGTTTGGGAATTTCATCATGAAATAAAAGAAAAAATGCCCAATTTTAAGAAAAGGGAAAATACTGTTGGCAAAGCCGGGAGTTGTTTTTTTGGTAAAAGGGGTAACTTTTTCTTCATGTTTTTTTTTCATTTCGATATAGTACCTCAAACAGTCATGTACACATTCACACAAAGCTTGCGCACCGAATTGGAGATTTGTAGATTTTAGAAATGTGTTGCACCAAAACTTTTTTATGTAAATAAAAAAAAAAAAGTCACTTTTTACTATAGCAGGAGAGATCCTCTTGTGTAATACTTAATGTAGTTTTTTAGGTTTTTCCCCAAAACTGCTGGAAAAGGAAATTTTAAAAATTTAAAAAATTACATGGTACATTAAATGCAAAAGGGCCCGTTTATATGCAGGTTTTCATTAGGTCTTATGGTTTGGGAAGGTGTCACAGAGTACGTCAGAAGAAATAGCCTGAAGGGAAATACAAACCTGTCCTTTTTAAACCGGGTGCTGCATTGTTTGTATGTGGGGATTAGTAAACCCTGGGGGGAGGGGTTTTGTGGTGTAAATTTTTTAAAGCCCGGGGTTTGTGCTGAAAGGAAAACTATCATTGGGGGGTTTAGGGGATTTCTTGGAAATTTACAAAAATATAGTGAGGAAACTTTTTAAGAAGAACTGGAGTCTGAATTATAAATAAAATGGTGTGTTGTTGTTTTCAAGTGAAAGTTATAATCGAATCTAAAACCAGATCAACTTTCTTGCTTTAAAAAAAAGTGTTAAATTTTAGGTTAACCCGTTTATTGTTAGGAGCATTGAATAAACTTTCTTCTTTGGGGAAGCTTGGGGCTCAAATAAGTCTACACAAAATAAACATCTCCATGTACACTGGTTGCTTATTAAGTCCTATTAAGTACTTCTTAAATAATTATTCTAAAAGACTATATTATCCATTTATAGGCTATTGATTGAGCTTTTAACCAACCTCTGGAATAATAAAGGGGTATGACCCTAACAAACACTTCTCAGAACAGACCTTATAAAGTTAATAATAACAATAAACAAATAAACATTCATCATGTGATGTATTTGAATATTAATTTAAACTGAAATATCATTGTGAAAACTAAGTCAAATAAATGCATATATATCATACACATATTTATCATTTCTAATAATAAATTGTGCTTAGCAATAAAATATTAATTGCAGGAACCAGCATTGTGGGGCCGTGAACTTTCAAATGTCTGAATTTTGTTCTTAAAGCCTAAATCCTGTTATCATTTGGTAGGTATGGCCCCCCCCCCCCCCCAAATTACCCCCCTGTCAAACACCATTGTGGAAGGCATGTAATCCAACTCCTGATGTTGTCAGTCATTCATTAAAATGCTGGTCAGGTACTTGGTTCTGCTTTAATTCTTCTGTTATACCAAGCTGGATGCTATAAATAACAGAACTTGAATCTAGAGATAGCCAGCAAATGTTCTCTTTTAAGGGTGTTCTGTGTTTTTCTGTTGAGATCAAATATACAGAGGTCTGTATACAAAAGTACTGAGACATTCTCTAAAAAAGCACTTTAGGCTGTAAAAGTTAATATTTTCAGAAATCCTATGCAAATTTCAAGTGTGTCAAGCCAAAAGTGATTTTGTTTTCTCAAGTAAACAGAAAGGTCATAATGACCTTTGATGTTTTTAATTTTGATGTTCTGCATTTTTATTAGTGTTACTATATAACTGTAGCTATTATGAGATAAAATACTTTTTATTTTTGTTTGAAAACCTGACTAATGTGCGATTAACTTTTTTTTTTCTTTTTTAGAAGCTGTAACCCAACAGTTAGTCGCAGTAGTTGTGTGTTTAATTTGGCTATTCAAAGCGTAAAAAGAGACTATTTCAGGATAAGAAAACTATGGTTGATCATGGTGTATCAAGCAACTAATGGATAACTTATGAGCAAAATGTGAAAGATCATTGTGTGAGTACTGATAACACTGATTTAGTCTTTTGTCAGGTAAGATTAAGCTATATACAGTTTTATTGAGGCTGAATTTAGGTTGTATTACTACCTTTTTTGGGTCATAGTTCATTTTTACAACTTCTTCAGTTTACAACTAATACCCATTATTTAGCAGCTAATGATTGGTTAATGTTTTAGGCTTTTTTAAAGTATCCCCAAAAACACTACTTTTTGACTGTACTTGTTTTTACTGTAGCAAACAAAAACCAAAGAAGGTATCCAGTAGATTTGATATGGTATGCAGTGTATACACTCTGATGCAAGGCTAAGCAAAGTGACTCCAACTCATGGTTTATTGATGTGGCACAACACTTTTCCTGTGTTTTGATTGACAGGTGTATGATGGAGAGAACACTTCATCCCGTCTTCTTGGCAACTTTACACTTGATGGAATGATGGGTCGGGTCATCAACAGTACATCCAATCACTTATGGCTGGAGTTCAACAGCAATGCCTCTGGAACGGATCAGGGTTTTCGCCTCACTTACACAAGTGAGTTACTTGATATCATGACATTTCACTACAATTACCTGCAATGCTACTTTTTTTTTTTCAGTTTTGCACAAAAACGTCCTTGCCTAAGATATTTTTAATTGCAATCCAGAATGTTACAAAGGCTGTTGGAATACCCTGTTGGACAAATCCTGGATCAGCTTTGTGTAACTGTCAAGTGAACCTGAGTGTTAGTGTAAATTACTGAATAAATCTGATTTGATGGCCTACATGATTATTTTAGAAAAAATACACAGTGGTTCATTTCATATGACAACTAAATGGAAAAAAAAAATGGTCTTCCACTCTGTTTCGGGTTTCTAATTTAACAAGCCTTGGAAAAAGAAAGTAGGACATAAATGCTTTAAACAGGCTCTCTTTCTCACAAACACACACATGCACACACTCATTTAAATAGCATTAAAGAGAACCCGTTAAGAACCTACGAGCAGCCGTTGTATAAGTCAAGGACGCTATTAAAGGAACATTTATCTGCAAGTCATTTAAAGTAGGTGAGAATGACACATCTGGAGTGGTGGTTCAGCTGAACTAGTGGGACAAACAAATTAGGGTTAATGGTATATGGATATTATAGTTGCTCTGTAAGTCAGTAAAACCATTAAACTGCCCTCAATCTGCAAGTCATTATGCTGAAGAAGGTGACAATTCCTCAGAGTTTCTGCTTTTACAGGGGAGTTGGTCCGTGGATAAGAGTGATTGATAGATTAAGGTTAAAACATACAAAAGGAGAGAGAAGCAAAAGGTTCAATAATACCCAATGTTAAAGCCTATTTTAATATAGCAATAAGAAATGACAGAACAGCTATACAAGAAAATAACAAGAAAGGTTAACAGAAGTGAAATGCATCTGTTTAATGGATACAGAATCAGATTGACATTTGCAGACACCCTGCACAAGCTCATTTAAACTTAAAGTAAAAAGTTGCTTGTTGTGTAAGAGGTTGCATTCAAGGGTTGTCTGTATCATTTCTTATTGTTTGCATGACTTTCATGGACAAAACCCTAAGAAGAATAGTTTTGCTTAACATCTTAAGCTATTTACTTCTATTTAAAGAAAGCAAGAAACAACCGTCCTCTCTGTGTTGGTGTTAGTCCATGGATGTCGGTGAAGATTCAAACCTGAAATAGCAAAATGGCTGGCATATGTGAATTTTAGGCTTATTGTTATTTTTATTTTGCATGCAGTGCTGGGATGTTACGGCAACTTCAGCTTCCCATATGGGAGGAAGAATGTTCTTTTTGAAAAATAGTCAGTGACGCTGAAAGGCTTTTGTTTCTCCTTGTGATATAGGAAAATTACAAAAATGTTCCTCTGTTTTGATGAACATGCAGTTGAAGTGCATCTGTATTTACTATTTAATGTATTTCCACATACATTTTCACTGATTCCATTTTTTTAAATATACACACAATAGTGACTGATGCTACTTACATGCAGCTGATCTCAGAAATGTACACACCATACTTCATATGGCAGTTTTCTTTAATGTGAATAACATAGGATAAGATAAATGAAATTTAGATTTTTTGCCTACGCAAACAAGCTGAAAGTGGAGAAATAAAAATAAAGAACTAAAATAATGTGGTTGTATATGTTTGCACACCCTGTTTGTCAAAGCAGTTTTCATTCAATTTTAGCATTCAATCTTTTTTAGTAAAAGCCTGTCAGGATGCAACATAGTGACTTGGTAATATTTTTATACTTTACTTTGCCAAAGTTCTCAAATTCTGCCAGATTGTGAGGACATCTCTATTCATTCAGATTTGGGTCTGACCTAGGCCATTACAATTTTGTTGTCCTTCGATGAAGCATCCTTTTTTGTTGAATTGGCTGTGTGCTTGGATACACTGTAACGAAAAAAAAATCCCACTTCAACTTCAGCTTTCTAACACACACACAAATGTTTTGCACGTTGTAACTCCATAGCATGATGCTGCCACTACTAGGTGTCATTGTGTGTATGGTCTTTTGTCTTTGTGCCAAACAAATCTTTTAGCATTGTGGTTTAATCAGACCATACAAAAATATTTTTCAACAAGGTTTTGGGACACTTTAGCCAGACCTGGATATTTTTCATGGAAGAAGCGTATTCTGTCATGGAGCTCCATTTCGGACATATGGAGAATACAACTGGCTGTGTTCACATGTAAATGCAACCAATAATCATTGACAATTCCCACAGCTTCATCAGTACTGCTGTTGGCCTTTTGGGAGCTTCCCTGACCAGTTTCCATCTTCTCTTTTTATTAGTTTTGGGGTAAAGGTCCAGTTTTTGTAATGTTTGCCGCTGTGTCTTGGTATACACACAATAATGTAGAATTTCCCCTGATACCTTTGTATATTTAAAAACATTCTGATCCGTTAAACTTCTCTGCAAACTATGATTTTCGTTAAAAAATGTTAATGAACAAAAGTTCTGAAACTTTATTACATACAGTACTTTATTTTAGGTTAATCAAATTTGCTGTAATTGATATTAGATGTGAACTTATGAAGACTAAATGCTGGAAATTAATCAAAAGGCGCTTCATCAAACTACTAGTTTAAAGATGTTCATGTGTATGCAATCAGGTTATTGCATATTTTTATCTTTCAATTGAATTATACATGATATAGCTTATCTCACATTAACACTGAAGAATTCTAAAATCATTTAGCATAGTCTCAGTTTTTTTAGTAACAAGTAATAATAATGTTTACCTGGGGTGTTTACACTTTTAAGAACAACTGTATCTTTGATTAAAGCAAGAAACACTTTAATCTTAAATGTTAAAATTAATCATATAAGTAGAGTACCTTAAAATTGTCAGCACATTTAATCCATCTGTTTTTAGACATATAAATGTTTTCAATTTCAGAAACTGTGCTAGAAGTGATTGTACTTAGCAAGAGGTCGCAGTGACCTTATGATGTATTGGCTGGACCAAAATTGTTGGTTGTGAAAACCTGAACAGTGTGTGTTTGTCTCTGTCGTCCTTTATGTGTCCCTTTGCATATGTGTCTCTTTTTAGGTTTTGACCTGGTTCGCTGTGAGGAGCCCGGGGTTCCCAGTTATGGATATAAGATCCAGGATGATGGTCATTATGCCAACACGTTCGTCCTGTACTCCTGCAACCCTGGGTATACCCTTCATGGCAGCAGTACTCTTACCTGTCTAAGTGGTGATAGGCGTGTTTGGGACAAACCTCTTCCTTCCTGTATTGGTTAGTATGCCACCAAACGCATAGACATCCTTGCACATGAATAATTCAATCCAACAGCAATTTATTTATTAAACTCTGGGGAATTTGTGTAGTTAAAAACTGAAGCAAAGATAGTAACTAGATTCAGTTTGTAGGCAGCAGCACAATGACTCAAAAAATAGAGTGAGTAGACAAATGTGCGAGTCAACACAGGTGAAGACTTTCAAAAGAGCTTATGGGGAGTGATTCAGCACTGTGGCAAATATTTGTAGTGGTGCTACTACAACTCCTTTGCATAAAAATGGGTCGCTCTGCTTCATCTGTGAACACAAGACTTTTTGATAATAAGTTGTTCTACAGTCAACATTTGGTCCCCTGTTGATTGTGTAAAGTTTGCTCTTTTGAATTGTCTAACAGTCTGTAATTTTTATGGTTGTTTCATTCTCAAATCGAGGCAAAAATGTCCTCAAATCTAGAAAACAAAAAACAAAACGCATTACGTAAAAGTTTAAGAATAATTTGCATGTTACTGTGTGAAATAGGTGTTTGATAATCTACCAAACATGACTGAATACTTGGTGGAAATCTTTGTTCGCAGTTACAGATACATCTTGAACAGTGTCTTGTAAAGGTTTTCATACCTGTTGAATTGTTTCACATTTTGTGTTATACAACTACAAATTGCACCGTGAGATTTCTTTTTCTATTGAGATTTTATATGATGAACCAACACCAAATGGTGCATAATTGTGAAGTCGAATACGTGGTTATCAAATGTTTTTTTTTTTTTTTGTTTTTTTTTTACAAATGGTTTTGTAATAAGTACAGTTTGCATAGGTATTTAGCATCCCTAAGTCAATACTTTGAGAACCACCTTCATAGCTACAGGTCTTTTGTGGGGTATTACTCTACTAGCTTTATGCATAAAGCCAGAAATGTTTGCAATCTTTCTTTGGAAAACAGCTCCCCACAGCATGATTCTGTCACCACCAGGTTTCACACTGGAAATGGTGTTTTAAGAGTGGTGTGTGGTGTTAGTTTTGGCCATACAAATCATTTTGTGTTTTGGACAGAAAATAACATTTCGGTCTCATCTGACTATGAATGCAAATATTCCCTGTATAGTTTGTTGCAAACTGCATGCAGACAGAAACCTTGTATCTCTAAATATGTAACTTTTCAGAAAATAAAAAAAATCTTTCTTCTAGGTGTAAATTCACACAATTCAGTCAAGGTTGCATTGTCTTTTTTATACCTCACATGATAATTACCAAAAGATGATCAGCAGAGTTAATTATTACAAATAACTAGAAATGGGTATCCACACTTCTACCTGACAAATACGAAATGGGATCTGGTATGCCTTTCTTTTAACAACAGCTATCTTCTTGCCACTCTTTCATAAAGACCAGATTTGTGGAGTACACAACTAATAGTTGTCAAGGAACGTATTCTCACACCTGAGCTGTGAATATCTGCACCCCCTCCAGATTTGTAAGGGCCCTTTTGGCTGCTTCTCTGATTGTTGCCCTCCTTGCTGAGCTTGATAGACAGCCATGTTTTCGTTGGTTTGCGGTTGTGCTATATCCATTCTGAGATAAAGGATGATATATCCAGCTAAACTAGTGTATGGATACTGTGAACATTTTCATATTATGAAAAACCTAAATTCAATGAGTTATGATGATAGTACAATAACATATTTTTTTACATTTTGAAGATGGTTAAAATTTAAAAAAATACATACAACACACTAATTAAAGGCTTACAATCAACACAACTGCAGCAGGTATAGCTTTCTTTTTGTACACAATATAGAATATTTATATACATTTAAGGATTTTTCTATATGTAGATTCAGGTTTAGTTGGCAAATATCTGCACTTGATTATGCTTCGAGGAGTATTGAAAACATAGACACCCTCATGAGGACTACACGATCGAGGTCGCCTGGTATGGTGGAGCCGGGGTCCCACCCTGGACCCAGGCCTGGGGTCGGAGCAGGAGCGGAGCAGGAGTTTGGTCCGCATTGCAGGCACTAAGTCGGGCCTGTTCCCGGTGCATGTTGGACTTCGGCAGGGCTGCCCTTTGTCACCGGTCCTGTTCATAACTTTTATGGACAGGATTTCTAGACGCAGCCGAGGGCCGGAGGGGGTCTAGTTTGGGGACCAGGGGATTTTGTCTCTTATTTTTGCGGAAGATGTTGTCCTGCTGGCCCCCTCTAGCCAAGACCTACAGCGTGCGCTGGGGCGGTTCGCAGCCGAGTGTGAAGTGGCTAGGATGAAGATCAGCTCCTCCAAGTCCGAGGCCATGGTTCTCGACCAGAAAAGGGTGGTTTGTCCTCTTCAGGTTGGAGGGGAGTTCCTGCCTCAAGTGGAGGAGTTCAAGTATCTCGGGGTCTTGTTCACGAGTGAGGGAAGAATGGAGCGGGAGATCGACAGACGGATCTGTGCGGCTGCCGCCGTAATGGGGGCACTGTGCCGGTCTGTTGTGGTGAAGAGAGAGCTGAGTCAAAAAGCAAAGCTCTCAATTTACCGGTCAGTCTACGTTCCTACCCTCACCTATAGCCACGAACTTTGGGTCATGACCGAAAGAACGAGATCCCGGATACAAGCGGCTAAAATGAACTTCCTCCGTAGGGTTGCCAGGCACCCCCTTAAAGATAGGGTGAGGAGCTCGGCCACCCGGGAGGGGCTCGGAGTAGAGCCGCTGCTCCTCCACATCGAGAGGAGCCAGTTGAGTTGGCCTCCTGGACGCCTTCCTCGGGAGGTGTTCCAGGCACGTCCCACCGGGAAGAGGCCCAGGGGACGGCCCAGGACACGCTGGAGGGACTATGTCTTTCGGCTGGCCTGGGAATGCCTTTGGCTCCCCCCGGAGGACCTGGAAGAGGTGTCTGGAGAGAGGGACGTCTGGGTGTCTCTGCTGAGTCTGCTGCCCCCGCGACCCTGTCCCGGATAAACTGGAAGACGACGAGTACGAGTATTGAAAACAATTCAGGGGCTTGATACTGGGAAATCACGTTGAATGATTATGAACTGGTGAATGGTATATGGAGTTTTGGCTTCAGAATGTCCAGTTGGCCAGTCAGATCCCACATCAATGGCACTCTATTGGTGCCCTTGTCAGCATTTGGTAAATTGCATCGCCACATTTTTTCTACCAACATTTTAATCCCTTAAGTAATTGTGTATTAGTTAAAATTCATCCAGAAATCCAGAAATAGTTACTGTCAGGTAACTTGTATACTTTTTTAATAAACACAACTTTCTGGAAGAATTTCTGCTAGGCTATACAGGCTTATAAGGCAATATTTGCAATGCAGAAACATTGCACATATTGCAAACCAAACGTTGTACCAGATCACCTGTGCTTTGCAGGGTGGGACCGAGCCTGATGTTGTTGCTAATAGCAACTAACGGGATGTGCATCTGTTTGTGTGGACTGAACGTGTTTGAATAACAATAATTTGGGAATTTTATTGGATGTGATTTAAACTGTGTTTGTCACTCAGTTTATCATTATTTTCTGTTGCTGTGTCCCTGCCTTCCTTTAGCTAATCCAACACCCAAGAGAATACTTACTGGCTTAACCCTGGATAAACTACCGCTTTGGCTCCCTCTCTGTTGTTTTCCTGTTTGTTTTGCCACCTCTCTGATTGTCTCCATCTATGTCTGTCTTTTTGTCTCCCACATCTGAGTATATTAGCATGGAGATCATAAGATGGCCTTGCCCCAGGCTTTTTCTGTGTTGTCTTTCTCTTCGTATCGCCCACACTTAGTCAAACAGAATGTTTGTCTTACCCTCATTGGACTGTTTTATACTATGGTCTTTTGTCCTGCTTCATAGTTCATTTGCTCTTCTCTGTACGTCGGTCAGGTATACCTTTTCAACCACTTTCAGGTGAAGTGACTAACACTGATTATATATTTTCCATTGCACATGTTACTGAGTGGGATAAATTAGACAGCAAGAAACATTTTGTTGTGTTGGAAGCAAGAACATGGGCAGGTTTACGGAATAGTGAGTTTGAGTGATTGTTAGACAGCTGGGTCAGAGCGCTTCCTCACAACTCACAGGACTTAAAGTATCTGCTGCCAACAACAGGTACCAAAGCACACTTTCAGTATAGTCAATGTCTCGGTGGGTCAGGGCTACTTTGGGCACCAACAAGGGACCTACAGGCACCAGTGGATGTGCATATGCATGTGATCTCTAACTCTTTTCTGATTGCAGTTTTTGGTTACTGGACCAGGCTTAGTGTATACTTTTCCCTCTTCTGATAACTATACTTTCCATTTTATATCTGCTTTAAAGGACAAAAGAGAGAACCATCTTTCCTTTATTGTTTTCAATCAACATTGACTGAGACAATCCCATATAGGGGTGAAAGGATTCCTATATGTCTGTTTATGTGTTTTAATGAATACATCAGTATGTTTTTAGCCTATTTTGTGTAATTCTCTGCCTTTGTTTGTGCATCATGCCCAGAGTTATGCAATAGAAAGAGGGTGTTATAGATTATAGTGCAGTAATTATGGTTGAACTCACTCACATGACACACATACATAAAGCCTGCTCTGCACAAAACAGTTTTCTTATCAACAGGGATCTCCTGGCTCAGTGAGCCTCCATGGGAACTGTGTACCACCACAATGATTGTGAATCTGCTTGCAGCCTTCGATTCTGCTTCTTAGTATCCCCCCGACCCACCTTGCCTTTAGTTAAAAATAACCAAAGAATAAGATAAGACTCAAATCTCTGTTGTGCTTAATGCAGCATTTTTCCCTGACATGTAAACAATATAGAAAGATTCATATGGGATAACAGCAACCAAAGTTTTTCACTCACCTTGAAAGTGAAAAACCAAAGTGAATGTAATGATTCAAGCATTTTTTAAATGTGATTACAATGTAACCTAACCTTCACACCATCATTGTATTTGCAGCAAAGTAGTAAATTGGCCTCTTTTTGAGATGAAGCATCATGGTGATAGGGTTTAAACTATAACCAAAAAAGATAATAAAATTAAGACTGCAGAACGTCCTAGAGCCAAAGTGTTAGACCCTATAATAAATGTATGCTAAACTTAGACACGCAACTAACAGAAAAAAAAACAAAAAAAACAGACCTTAACATTGTGATATACTCACTGGCCACTTTATTAGGTTTCACCTTACTAGCAATGGTTTGGTCACCATTTTGCCTTCCGAACTTCCTTAATTCTTTATTGCAGTGATTCAAGAAGGTGTTGCAAATCCCAAAGGTGTTTAGTTGGATTAAGATGTGGTGATTGTGGATGTCACTGGAGCACAGTGGACTCATTATCATACTCAAGAAACCGGTTTGAGGCAACTTGAGCTCTATGATATAGTGCATTATCGTGCAGGAAGACACCATCAAAAGAGAGATAAACTGTTGTCGTGAAGGGATGGAAATGGTTAGCAACAATAGTCAAGTAGGCTGTTTAAACGTTGCTCTGTTTGTAATAAGGGGATCGAAGTGTGCCAAAAATATATTCCACACAAACACAATGACAATACAACTACCAGCCTGAACTGTTAAGATGTGGCAGGATGAATCTATGCTGACCCTACCATCTGAATGATGCAGCTAAAATCGAGACTCATCAAACCAAGCAACGTTTTACCAATTTGTTCTTGTCAATCTTGGTGAGTTAGTTCGGTTTTGAGCCTCAGTTTCCTTTTTGAAAGTGACAGGAGGGGCCCCTTTGCTGCCTTATAAGCCTGTACAGCATCCGTGTCAAAGCTCCGTGTGTTTTGTGCTCAGAGATTATATTCCACAAAACTTTGCTGTAACAAATGGATTCTTGAGCTACTGTTCCCTTTCTATCAACTAAAAGCAGTCTGCTCATCAACCTCTGGCTTATTTGCTCTTTGTGTTTACAAGTAATTGTTTTCAATTTTTCCAAGATAATTTTGGCAAATTGAAAATTTACATTTATGTAAAACACTTGTTTTTTGTTGTTAAGGTATGTATTCTCTTTAGATAATTTTTAACTCAAAAAAACTTCTCTGTGTGCTGTACTTTTAGCGGAGTGTGGAGGTCACATAACTGGGGCAGTGTCTGGAAGGATTCTGTCCCCTGGATACCCCGCTCCGTATGACAACAACCTCCACTGTACCTGGACCGTAGAGGCTGACACAGGCAAGACTATCAGGTAAATATAAAGCATACTCTATCAACCATCATCTGCAAACTTAATATCGTGTTTCAAAGAAAACTGAGTAATGGTGGAATAATTAATGAAAGAATGAGTGCCAAGGATTTTTAAGCACTAGAACTCCCAGAATTCTAACACTACTAGAACTCCCAAGCCCGTCAATTTGACGGCGAGGATTCTGGATGCGAGTCGGTGATGACATCATCACATTACATTGGTCAGAATGCTACAGGTTTTCTTGCATACTATAAAATTATGGTTTTGACAAGAATTAATAATAGTATTTGATCAAAACCTATTAAGTTTTATTTTTATTTATAAATAGTACTGAAAAATAATAGAGTAGTGGGTACATTTAAAAAAATGTTTTTACTAATCTGACCAAAAGCTGGACAGCTCCATGTTACGCCCCCCTTTCACTTCGCGGACATTAACTAGTGCTAAAAATGCCTTCAGCTCATCCACACTCATGTCCGAGGAGGAATCATCTCCTAAAACTCTGCGGGCCTCAGCCACAGCGCAGCCGTGAACGTGGATGAGCATTTCACCGTCCTCCAAGCAGAGGAACGCGGTCTGGGCATCTTGGATCTGGCGCTCTGTCAGTGCATTCTGGCTCTGACGCCTCCCTCTACTTTCTTCCTACCCTACCACTGTCCACACAGTGCCATCCTTTCCTATCTCCTCCTCCTTCCCAGGTGTCCGCTCGTCTTTCAATGAAAAGCGGCAAAGCGCCCAATAGATTGTTGTTACTGGGCTACTATATTTATGACCTAACTTATTGTTTATTTCTTTTTCCATTATTAGTACCTTGTTTTTTAGTTTCTCTCCTGCCAGTGAGCTGGTTTGCTGGGTTTATAGCTGGGCACTGGGCACCTGGCTCGTCTCCCTGTCTCTGAACCTGTGCTGATTGTGGCACTGCTGCTATAGTTTATATATTATTAGTTTACTAATCTGTAAACTATAGCCTAAAATGATAAAATCGTTACATAGGCTAGGCTTTTACTTCCTTGAAATAATGTACCACAACCTCCTGCTAACGGGACGACACGTGTTTTTTAGCCGGGGGAGGCTCACTCTGACCCGCTGTCACTGGAACTGAATGCTGACCAAGAGCTGTCAGAATCCCTCTCGACCCCAGAATCACAATCATGTAATTTTTGAAGCATTTCCAATGCCTCTTGAGCAGAAAATATCCTTCTAGAAGCCATTTGTAGGATGCCAACAATCTCCTTCTCAGACTGCGTTCTAGAGTGGTGGTTGGTAGGCAACGCTCGCGCGTATACTCAGCCGCGGGTAAAAATATCAATGTAATTAATAGGGCCGTCAAAATAGCGGCTGTGGTAGTTAGAGGTAGAAATACTTAGATCTTTTATTTACTTTGTTATTTTTAAAACATAGAGACATAGGAACACACAAAACACAGGTTTAGAAAAAGTCAGGATGCCAGGAAGTTAAGAGTTTTAATAAACCAGAGTTATGGCATGTCAAACTTTCAAAACCGTCAAATTTACGGCCCTGGGAGTTCTAGTGTTAACTGATGGGTTGCTTGATTCTGCCTCCTGGCTGTTCACAGTCAGCCAGGCTAAGAAGGTAAAAAAGTAACAAGATTGTCAGTAAATGTTATATTCACTAACAAAAAAGAAATGTTTACTGTCATAGCCACTGCTGTGTTTGAAACCACTCTCCATTTTTTGTTGTGCCAACACTGTGCCTTCCTACATATTATGGCAGAAGCTGACAGTTAGATACTGCCCATGCCTGCTTGGATTGTGTCTCTGCCCCCCAGTGTTCTTAATTTTATTTTTGTTTTTCTATTTTCTTGTGTGTGTTTTTTCAGCCTCCACTTCATTGTCTTTGACACTGAGGTCGGCCATGACATTCTGAGAGTTTGGGACGGTCCATCTGGGCCTTCAGATGGTGGCATCCTGCTGAAAGAATGGTCTGGCCCAGCCTTACCTGAAGATATTCACTCAACTTTCAACATCCTCACTCTTCAGTTCGATGCTGATTATTTTATCAGCAAGCAAGGATTTTCTATACAGTTCTCTAGTAAGAAGCTTAATTTCAATTTTGACTCATCAAACTGAACGTTAAAGGCAAAATGTGGCTTTGAATTAAATTTAAAATGTATCATGATCCCATCAAATCACTGATGTATGTCATCTGCTCTAATTAATATCCCCTTTCCCCTTATAAAGGAAAGCCAGTTACTGACTTAGCAATTAAATTAGTTAATTAGCAAACTCAAGCAGTTTAAGGGTGTCTTCCCCATTTATATTGGTGGTATAATAGTTAATATAGGACTAATACAATATATAATAGGATTTCTGAAAAACCTCCAGCTAGAGAACCAAATGAGACATTTAATGTATCACCCAGAGATCCAGGCACACTAAGTAGACTACAGAGGGGAGCCCCCAGAGACCTATGGTAAGTTTGGATATGACACATCCTCTTAAAAGAAGACTATGCTAGGAATGTGTAGGAATGTGTAGGAATGTGAAGATTTAGTTTACCAATCTTTAGATTTTCCAGGTGAATATAAAATGACTATATTCCATGTGTGTTAAAACTGCCTGTTCATTTTCCCATATAAGCAGAATTAATTATACATAATTATCAGTGGCGGGGGCTGGTCTTTCAAGGAGGGGAGGCTCAATTTCAAGATCGCTGATTCGCTCATTTCGCTGTCAATCAAAAAGGGATTCAGCCTCACACAGATCATCCAATCATCATGCACAAGCTGAGCGTCCGGGCCAGCCGAGGCCAGCCCACTGCCCCATAGACCCCCAGAGACGCTGAGCGTTTGTTGGGCGGGACAAAGCCCAGCATTTTTGCTTCGCTATAGAACTCACTGTTTAAAGCACTGTGAAGCTGCGGGAATGAGTGAGAGGAAAGCCGCGTCGTTACCAGTGATAAGAAGCTGATTCTGAACAAACGTTGAGCTCGTTGTAGTGCATATTTAGTCAATGACATGTACACACAACAGTATATATTTGATCACTTATTTTTTGACATTTTAGGGGAAGCTGAGCTTCCCTTGCAGTCTTAGAGCAATCGCCACTGATAATTATATATACAGGGGTTGGACAATGAAAGTGAAACACCTGTCATTTTAGTGTGGGAGGTTTCATGGCTAAATTGGACCAGCCTGGTAGCCAGTCTTTATTGATTGCACATTGCACCAGTAATAGCAGAGTGTGAAGGTTCAATTAGCAGGGTAAGAGCACAGTTTTGTTCAAAATATTGAAATGTACACACAATTATGGGTGACATACCAGAGTTCAAAAGAGGACAAATTGTTGGTGCACGTCTTGCTGGCGCATCTGTGACCAAGACAGCAAGTCTTTGTGATGTATCAAGAGCCACGGTATCCAGGGTAATGTCAGCATACCACCAAGAAGGACGAAGAACCACATCCAACAGGATTAACTGTGGACGTAAGAGGAAGCTGTCTGAAAGGGATGTTCGGGTGCTAACCCGGATAGTTTCCAAAAAACATAAAACCACGGCTGCCCAAATCACAGCAGAATTAAATGTGCACCTCAACTCTCCTGTTTCCACCAGAACTGTCCGTCGGGAGCACCACGGGGTCAATATACACGGCCGGGCTGCTATAGCCAAACCTTTGGTCACTCATGCCAATGCCAAACGTCGGTTTCAGTGGTGCAAGGAGCGCAAATCTTGGGCTGTGGACAATGTGAAACATGTATTGTTCTCTGATGACTCCACCTTTACTGTTTTCCCCACATCCGGGAGAGTTACGGTGTGGAGAAGCCCCAAAGAAGCGTACCACCCAGACTGTTGCATGCCCAGAGTGAAACATGGGTGTGGATCAGAGATGGTTTGGGCTGCCATATCATGGCATTCCCTTGGCCCAATACTTGTGCTAGATGGGTGCGTCACTGCCAAGGACTACCGAACCATTCTTGAGGACCATGTGCATCCAATGGTTCAAACATTGTATCCTGAAGGCGGTGCCGTGTATCAGGATGACAATGCATCAATACACACAGCAAGACTGGTGAAAGATTGGTTTGTTGAACATGAAAGTAAAGTTGTACATCTCCCGTGGCCTGCACAGTCACCAGATCTAAATATTATTGAGCCACTTTGGAGTGTTTTGGAGGAGCGAGTCAGGAAACGTTTTCCTCCACCAGTATCACGTAGTGACCTGGCCACTATCCTGCAAGAAGAATGGCTTAAAATCCCTCTGACCACTGTGCAGGACTTGTATATGTCATTCCCAAGACGAATTGACGCTGTATTGGCCGCAAAAGGAGCCCCTACACCATACTAATATATTATTGTGGTCTAAAACCAGGTGTTTCAGTTTCATTGTCCAACACATGTATATACATATATATATATACTCTACTGATCAAAAGTTTTAGAAACACTTTCTCATTTAATGGTTTTCTTTACATTACGTAGATTCTCACTGAAGGCCTCAAAACTGTGAATGAACACATATGAAATTATGTAGCAAATGAAGAATTGTAAAAGAACTTTAAATATGTTTATATGTTTTTTTTATTTTAGATTCCTTAAAGTAGCCACCCTTTGCTGTAATGACTGAAATATTAACCTTTGGCCGTCTCTCAATGAACCTCTGGGAAGTTCTTTCAAGGCTATTTGGAAAACCATTTCAAGTGACCACCTCATGAAGGTCATGGAGAGGTCATGGCTATTTTGAAGAATCTAAAATACAAAATAGTTCTGAGTTATTTCACAACTTTGGTTTACTACAGAATTCTATGTGAGTTCATTCATAGTTTTTTGCCTTTGGTGATAATCTACAATGTAAATAGTAAAGAAAATAAAGAGACCCATCAAGTGAGAATGTGTACCTAAAACTACTCCTGGTCTATATTTACAATGGAAAATGTAAGTAGTGAAATTTAATTGGTACAACTTTGCTTATTCTTTAATCCAATTTCCAAGACAAGTCATTATTAAAACATGACATGAATATTTATACTCTGTACTTTTTATCTCTTGCTCTCCACCGGGTTCCCCTATCCACACCAAATTTAAAACAATAAATATTTACGCACCCTGACATGGTAATCGAAGCACTGCTATTCCATTACTATGGTAATGATTCCTTATATTTACCTCCATGTTGATTTACTAAAGCATTGCACTTATTCGGATAGTCAAAGGTTTTGTATTCAATTTATCTTATAAGCGACCTTCTCTACAAAACAGTCCTGTCTTGTCTTCTTCTCACTCTGTTCAATGAACTGATGGACAAAAAGTACAACTTGTATTTTTTCATGATTTATTAACATTTTTTTAAGATCCAAGTTTAAATTAAATAAAATAAAAGTTTGACCTCAAACAATGGATGCATGTTTACAATGATGTGACATATTTTTTTCGTAATGAAGTTCCTTTTTATTTATTTATTTTTCGATTGATTTATTTCGTTTGTTTGCTTTTTTGTTAATGTTTATTATTTTTTAAAAGTCTATAGTTTACAAATTATAACTGTTCATGATCACGGTATCAAGGGTAATGTCAGCATACCACCAAGAAGGACGAACCACATCCAACAGGATTAACTGTGGACGCAAGAGGAAGCTATCTGAAATGGATGTCTGGGTGCTAACCCGGATTGTATCCAAAAAACATAAAACCACGGCTGCCCAAATCACGGCAGAATTAAATGTACACCTCAACTCTCCTGTTTCCATCAGAACTGTCCGTCGGGAGCTCCACAGGGTCAATATACACGGCCGGGCTGCTATAGCCAAACCTTTGGTCACTCATGCCAATGCCAAACGTCGGTTTCAATGGTGCAAGGAGCGCAAATCTTAGGCTGTGGACAATGTGAAACATGTATTGTTCTCTGATGAGTCCACCTTTACTGTTTTCCCCACATCCGGGAGAGTTACGGTGTGGAGAAGCCCCAAAGAAGCGTACCATCCAGACTGTTGCATGCCCAGAGTGAAGCATGGGGGTGGATCAGAGATGGTTTGGGCTGCCATATCATGGCATTCCCTTGGCCCAATACTTGTGCTAGATGGGCGAGTCACTGCCAAGGACTACTGAACCATTCTTGAGGACCATGTGCATCCAATGGTTCAAACATTGTATCCTGAAGGCAGTGCCATGTATCAGGATGACAATGCACCAATACACACAGCAAGACTGGTGAAAGATTGGTTTGATGAACATGAAAGTGAAGTTGAACATCTCCCATGGCCTGCACAGTCACCAGATCTAAATATTATTGAGCCACTTTTGGAGGAGCGAGTCAGGAAACGTTTTCCTCCACCAGTCTCACGTAGTGACCTGGCCACTATCCTGCAAGAAGAATGGCTTAAAATCCCTCTGACCACTGTGCAGGACTTGTATATGTCATTCCCAAGATGAATTGATGCTGTATTGGCCTCAAAAGGAGGCCCTACACCATACTAATAAATTATTGTGGTCTAAAGCCAGGTGTTTCAGTTTCATTGTCCAACCCTGTATATATATATATATATATATATAGCCTACAATTATACCGTACTGTCAAAAAATGTTTTGCACTGTACAAATTAGTCCACAGCAAGTGGGAATTTTGTGTTAGTGTATGTAAAAGTCAAATGTTTTAAGTATTGCCACATAAGGTTTTGATAAATATTTAGTAGATCATTTTTGTTAACAACATCAGATACGTATCTTAAAGTCAAGGACATACAATTTACAGCCAACCATGCTGTAGAAATAGATTGCCAAAAGGATATTTCTGGATGATTAGTCTAAAATAAAGCATAATGTGAATAAACAAATTCAAGGATCTTAAAAATAAGGCATAAAATGGTTTGGACTTTGCATGTTTTTAGGTTTTTCCAAAGCACTGCATCGCATATAAGAATTTGTGAAACACATCATTCAGCTGATGGTAAATAGCTTAACAAGTTAGTTCACAAATAATGCTGGTAACATGTTTTCAGAATATGCCATGTACTAATATTTGATATTCTTTTTTTAACTATGCAGCCACAACAGCAACATCCTGCAATGACCCCGGCATCCCTGTAAACGGTTCTCGGTATGGAGACAGTAAGGAGCCTGGTGATAGCATGACGTTCCAATGTGACCCAGGCTATCAGCTGCAAGGCCAAGACACCATCACGTGTGTACAGATGGATAACAGGTTCTACTGGCAACCGGATCCTCCAACCTGTATGGGTAAGTGTTAAGCATTCTGGAGATTATTAACTGCCAAGGGATTAACTCAACATTCAAGATTAAAGAGTACTTTAATGACATTACAGACATGTATAAAATACACTCATACCAAGATGAACATTTCTTCAACAGTCAGGAAGTGAAGATACAGCCCCTGTCTTTTTCCCAATAGCATTTCATATAATGAAACATATTTTTATTTCAGATAAAGACAACCTCAGTAAATACAAAATGCGGTTTTCAAATTATAATGTAATTTATTAGGGGATAAAGATCTAAACCTAGTAACTAGATGCATTGTAGATAACTGGCAATATGTTTTTACATCACTGTGGAGGAATTTCAGCCCATTATTAATCATAAACAATCTGTTTAAGGTCACACAACAGCATCTCATTTGGATTTAAGTCTAAACATTGGCTAGGCCATTGCCAAACCCATGGCAAAATATATCCACTAAATATGTTCCCATAGTTCTTGGGAATCATTAAGGTATTTTCTTATTAAATGAAACAGCCCTTTGTGTTTATTTTGGGTAGCATTTGTAGATCCGGGAGGAAAATTATAAATAAATCACCATTTTGAAACTGGATTGTTTATTTACTCAGGTTATCTTTGCTTGATTTTAAAATATGTTTGAAGATCTGAAAGATTCCAGTGAGATAAAAAAAAGCAAAAATGGGGTAAATACTGTACTTTGTCATACAACTGTAACAAATCCTGAAGAAAATACAAAAACAAAACAAATGTCTTCAACCTGAACCTGTAAAGTGTACCAATGTTTAAATACGAAAAAATAAAATAAAATCAAGGACATAATAATACCTTAATATATGAATAGAATAATAACACTTATGCAGTCTTCAATGCCTGGCATTAAAAAAATGTTTAATGCAAGCTAGAGAATAAGCAAATGAGAAGAAAGATTCATGTTCAAAAAGTTTTTATTAGTATGATGTGAAGGAAAAACACTTTTATATTGTTTCCCATAATTTGCTGCTGCATTGAGCTCAGTTTTTATGCCAATGCAATCAAAGTAGGTAGATGCTAAGTCAACAGTGATTATCATAAATGTCCTGACCTTCTGAATTTTTTATCATTCAAAGTCAAGAGGGAAGTATGACATCACCCACTGCTAAAAATGCAACATGAGTAACGTCAGGAAGATGGTTAATTGACCTGCGGCAAAAGGCATGTTGCTTACCTGAAAACCTGCATCAAGAGAACATGCAGATTTGCCCTATTTTTACATGTTAGATGGCTCAGCCTCCTTTTCTTCTTCCCTTTTTGAGCTAGCACACTGAGTGAAAATAAGAGTTTGGCTTATAACCAAGCTTGTAAAACAGAAAATGTGTAGGGCCTTTGAGTTAATAATGTGGTCTTAAATCTGAATCCATTTTTGCTGCATCCCTCATCTTCATCGTGATCTCAGAAGGTTAATCTGTTATGTTTTGCTACTCTGATGGATAAACACATTACAAACTAAACAGAGTACTCCACTGTATAGTGTTTTTGTACTAGTGTTGAGTTTGTCAGCAATTTGCAACTGTTAATACCCTTGTTTACCACTATTTCAATGATGATAATCTGTTTACACACTCCTGCCATCATGAAAACACCTCAGCATGTTACAAACCCCTATTTCACATTACCAAATTGCTGCTTGAATGCATCTTTTTGTCTCTCTTGACATTATCTCTTCCCTGCTCCATGGCTTAATGTGGAATCACAGTACTGCCAGGGGTGATTTCTTTTCCCCCTAACTATCCCTAGCCCCACAGTCTGTAACTAAATCTCACCATCTGTTTCTCTCTTTGCTGTTTCACCATCTATAACCACCTGTGGAGACAATATTTGTCTGCAAGGTGTGATTTTCGCTTCTTTAACAAACCTCTCCTGTACTTTATACCTGACTCATTTCCTGTCTTTCTACCTGCGGGGAAGGTTAGTGGACAGCCAGGGCTCATCATCTTTCCAAATAACAGCAAATTCAAGACTTTAATCATCCCTTGCCTCTCTGTCTATCTTCTATTGTTCGGTATTGCTCTAGCAACCTGCGGTGGGAACGTCAGTGGTCCTTCAGGTGTGATTCTGTCTCCAAACTACCCCCAGCCCTACCCCCCTGGCAAAGAGTGCGACTGGAGAATCAGAGTCAATCCGGACTTTGTCATTGCCCTTATCTTCAAATGGTAGGCTGGTTAAACTTAAAGTAATGTGATTTTCTGCTGTGTTTTCCGTTGTCCCTGATTTATTTTGGTACTACAGGCGTTCTGTGTGTCTTTATGTAGGGATCCTTCAGAAAAAAATGTCTACGTTCTCATTAAATTAGAAAATGTATGAAAATGTAGTTTCATCCAAAGCACGCATTCAAGCAACTAAGCATATCAACAAAATCAGTGATGTAAAAAGCTTCATTGTGTCAGCTCAGGATATTAAGGATAGCCGCTATTCAGAGTATAAACTGCAACTGGTTTAGTCATTAGTGAAGGTGTTATAATATATCCACACCATGAGATGAGACAGTACACAATATTGGGTTCACAAGAGTGAGATGTAGGCGTTCAACTAATATTTTTATTACATTTCCTCAGAACACCACCTTGCCTTTGAAACCAACACAACCAGTGACAATGAATACTTTTTACTGTATATTTACTTGAACTCCAAACGGCCCAGCAGATCCAGCAGACAGAAAATAACATTAAAACAATGAAGCTTGTGTACAAACAAGAAGTCTCACTTTAACATGAATTGTAAGTGTGTCTCTGTGTCTGGTGCATTTTTGTTAAGTAGTGTAAAGACTTTATGATTATTTGATTAGAAATATTTATCAAAAATCATAGTTAAAAATTGTAATTCATATTAATTTCTAACCAAATTCATTGCTTACGAATAGATATTAGGGATACACTCTGGTTGTGTGATAATTAGGGTAACAGCACTTAATAATTACAATTAATTAATTGTCATTAATAATTAGTTGTTATTAGCCAAAACCATGCTAAATGTAGCTGTGTTATCAACCGGATTGGATTGACTTGGAATAAAGAATAGAAAGGAACAGTGGAGAGTTTATCCACATAGGTGGTGCAGCTCAAGGGTAGCTTAGTTCTTTAGCCTCTAACAGATGAGAGTGAGCTGGCCCACACAACGGCTCATAAACTCAACGCAGGAACCAGTGGAAAAACACAAAGGCCATAAAATGATGAGACATTGGAATTATCGGAGTCAGCACGAGGCTCAAATCGCAGCCTCAGCCTGCTTCAAATTAAACTTCAATAGTCCAAATTTAAAACTCCTAGCTGATTCAGGATCAGCCGGTCAAAAGCACACTGAACACACTGACATTCAATAAACTTTGCACAGGCGCGCTCACAGTTCACTCACAGCTCAGCATCACTTCAATAAAACATTGCATGCAACGTACAAGTTAACACATTGGATTAAAGAACTGGCGATCCAAGACCACCCAAGTATCCCCTACTTTACTCTTCCCAGGGCTACTAAAGTAAAAGTCGGCTTCTCCTCCTGCGAATAGGTATGAAGAAAGGGGGACGTGGGTAGTTGGAGTAGTTCACTTGTCCGTGAACAACTCAAAAAGCTCCACTTCTCCTCTCGTGGCAGAAAACGGAAAAAGATGATGAACCATTGGCAGTCGACTGGAAGAAAACAAGGAGGAAAATGTGTTGCATTGGAAAAACCTCTGTCAGGTTCTAATTCTCCAGAGATTCCCTGCTTTCTGTGGCGACTGGCAGGAGACCACGACTGGAAGAGCAAAGTTGTGTTAGCTTGTGCCAGAATACATCACCTCGGCCGCTAACGTCAGAGCTGCAATGCATGCTGGCAGGTGTAGTAATAGTTCAGCTATTACCCAAAATGGCCGCGGCCAAACAGTGGTTTGCAGTTAAACTACTCTTAGAAGTACATTTAGTAAAGGTAAAATAAAAAAACATTTTTTTGTAACTGATTAAATTTAAAATCTGAGTAAATAGTTATGACACGCGTTTGGTAATAGGTAGACTCTATACTAATCATTTAATTTCAGAATAATATCTACTTCAGTGTTTTAAGATTGATTCGTTCTCTGATCTATGATTCATGAATTAAGAATAAGCAGAAGATTCTGCACACGTTATGCAAAGATGCTAAAGATGATAGATTGAAAGATGACTCAGTTCTTATCCAGTCAATAAAACAAACCAAGTATCAAAATGCATTTTGGAGGCTCCTTGGTTATAAAAAATTAAATAAAATCATTGGTCTCTTAAAACTCCAGTTTGTCAGTGGAAAGAGCACACAAAATTACATAACAGATCATGATGTGTTTAAAGGTGTATTAAACATACTTCTGCAAACCATCTTCTGTTGGAAAAAAGTTCTAATGCTGCAAAGTTGCCTCTGCCGTGGCGCCGTTGATAGCACAGTTGCCTTGCAACAAAAAGGTCCTTGGTTACAGTCTCTCATGAGACACATTAGGGGAAAACAAACTGATGCCACCAATCATGCCAGGCTTTAAGTCCAAATAAAATAATGGTGAAACCTTTAAGGTCTTGTTTATTTTTTATGGTCTTTAAAGTGTTTTTCTCTGACAAAACTACCATCCTGTATTAGCATTGTTCACTATTCTTCAATCAAATTTTTGTAGATACCATGACTTAATCCAGGCCCTCACAGAGTCAAGAACAATCTGTCTCCTGAGAGATCAAGCTCAGTTTATGTTAAATAACATGCAGCACAGAATCATTAAGGTAACTAATAACCAAGTCTTTAACAGGTTTTATTCACTCCTAACTGCTGCCAAAAGGCTTTTCATCTGCCTTAAAGTCTTTCTCTAACATAAGTTACAATGGCAGTGTCAGAACAACTTTTAAGTCACTCTGGCTTTGAGGTGCAGTAAGCAAACCTAGTCTCAGAAAATTGTAAAACCAAAGTAATAATTAACATTTGATGAGATAAGAGGAAAACAGCTAAATCCCTCCAAATTTTCGAAGAAAAAAACATAGAAATTAACAATTCAACCATTCCAGGTAAATAAGAAGATATTCCAGATTGTGGAAAATGTAGCGACTAAGTTTCATCTTGGTGTTTAGATCAAGTTCAAGTCCCTTGTGGAGAGTGTCTGCCAGTTTCTTTCCCCTCAGCATAATATGAGCTGAATGCTTTCTATTTCAAAAATTAAAATGTAAAAAACAAAGCTGGAGAGATGGGACATGACTCACCATAACACTCCTTCCCTCTAAGCTGATTTCCACCTTATAATCCTGAAGTACAATGGTAGATAGGTTATATATTTTTTTGTTTTGTTCTGGTAAAAAATGATGTTTTAATAGAAATGAATTTCTGACCCTTTCCATGTTTGGTTTATTGCTAATAAATTATTGTTTATTTACATTTCCTGTTCTAATTACAGCACAGTGGTGAATTTTTTAAGCCCCAGTCAGTACTTAACCAAAGTGAGAACTGGATCTTCAAATAAGGCAAAGCAGATAAGACCAAAGACGACTTTCTGCAGATCGCCAAAGGAGGAAAATGACCCAATTTGACTTCATGTTTTGCAGCTTGAAAGATAAATCCCCACTGTTGTGATGTTGAAACACTTTTATTTTTACATTTTTTCACTTGTGTTATGTAACACTTCTTTGCTATTATTTGATTTTTACTTTGGAAATGTGTTTCACACACTTAAGCAGAAAAATTACATTTTGACCTATTTACTAATGACTATGTTTTCGTTTGTATTTTCCTTTTTTAAAATTGCATTAAATACTTATTTCCATAGTAAAGTCTTCTATAGTAAATAATTTGGCAGTTAAATAATTTAATTGCCCACATCTGACCCTATTTGTTGGGTCCATGCAACGTAAATACAAATTCAACCTAAATAGATGTGTTCTAAAAACACACACTTTAAGTGAACACTTGTAATGATATTATTGCCAGCTTTTGTGGCAGTTTTTTCAGAGCGTGTAATTAATTACATAGAAATTTAATTTGAATTTCTGCACTTTGATTAACAGGCTGTAATTCACGACTAGGTTTCAAGTTTTAATTGGCTGTTGTTTTATTCTTGTGACACGGGTGATTATTGTGCTGCCCCATTTCTTCCCAGTGAGATTTCCATGTTCGTTTCATGACATTTAGCAGCTTTAGTATTCAACCCTGAATGCATCACTAATGCAAAAGGTATTAGCATGGATCGTTTAATGCTTTTTTCCATGCAAAGGGAGCTTTGGTGGAGTTAAGCCCATTTATCACCAGATATAAACACAGGTCTTATACTGCAATATTTTTTGCTCTTTTTTTAACTTTGGTAATGACTACATATGTTGTGTTGTCCAATGTTTTTGAGCACGTTCATGCGTGTGTGTTAGGTTAAAAAAAAGGAGGGGGTTAAGCTTAAAATTATTTTAATAGTGTTAAAGCTTAAAATTATTATAATAGTTTTATTTCTGTACACAGAGTTGCATTGGAAACTCTGCACCTCTGTTCCAAACAAAAAAGGTGCAAATTTTTACATAAAGTAAAAAAAAAAACAGATTATAGAAGATAATTGCAGTTTTCAAACAACCACATTAAAATTAATGGAAACACAAACATACAAACACATGTTTGTAGGTGTAAAACTGTGTACACTGAAAATGTTTTACTCTCCTATGGACAAAATAGCGTAATGTGTGCACAGAGATATAAAGAGATACTATCAAAATGATCAGAACAATTTCAGACAAACTCACTGGAGCTGCAACAGGTTTGGCTTCCACATTTAACAGTCTGAGGGCATATTTGAGTGTGGTTCAAAGACTTGCACACACATCTTAAAGATATAAAAGTCAAAGCATATGTTGTTATACTACCTTGTAATATTATATTTACCTTTTAAAGCTTATCTGGTGCTTTTTGCTGAATCAGTTTGTTTGTCTAAGTCTGTGTCAAACATTTCTCGTGTTTAGCGTCTTATAGAACAAAGTGCTCATGTAAAAATTCAGCAACATGATCAAACCCAAAATCCACACCAACAGGAGTTATTGTTTCCTGCACAATATGCCTACAGCTGAGAGCACAATTTTTAACTCAGACCTTTACGAGACAGGGACAAAATAAGCATCACAGGCAGAATGTAAAAGGTGGCTGTGCACCGATATACTTCGCAATCAAATGTTTTTAACAAATTGTTACATTTTTATATACTCTTAAAATGTATTTCTGAATTTTAAATAATAAAGTATGCTCTCTGTAAAGATTAAACCAAATAACTTCCTGTTAGGAACCAAACATTCCTAATTTTCTTTCATTAAAAAAAGTAATTACTTAAAGCATTTTGGAAATGAGCACCTGCTAACATTTAACGTTGCATTTTGCCTTAAACGTGTTAAATCAAAAATATGCAATCCCAGTAAAATTAAAAAGAAACAAGAGATACAATTAAATAAGGACATTTTAATCACACCATTTTTGTTTTTGCAATTTAATATAATACAAGTAGACGTAAAGTCTCTGCAGCCTTCTGATGAGAACACTGAGATGACTAGATAAAAATTAGCTCAGAGTGTCTCAAACGTCGATGTATTCTATTTGAATTTAATGTGACAGACTAATTAATGAATATTTGTGAACTACAAGAACAATGATGCATTATTTGCTGAATTTTGACAAATATAACTTGTGGCGTGAATCTGTATTCAACACCCTGAGTTATTCCTTTGGTAAGTTTCCATTTTCACCACAATTACTGCAGCAAGTTTTTGAGGTATGTTTTGCCTAAAACCTTTTCCCTTTTTACAATAGGTCAAACTCAGTCAGACTTGATTGAGTTTGTATGTTTGACTGTGAACAGCAATTGTCTTTCCAAGAATTCAGGCTTGAGTTCATTATGATGATGGTTCTGGTGTAGCAACTGTTTATGCATTTTGTGATACGCGTTTTAATGATCGTGAAGCATCTACCCGAAGGTTGCAAGTCAAACAGATGGTGAGGTGGATGAAATGTGTCCTTTAGGTTGCTATGTGTCTCCTGAAGGCAACAGCCATTTTTGTGGATCAATGATTGAAAAAAGAAATACAAAAACAAAATGTCTAATGGATATAAAAGTCTGATATCCTTGCTTTGATCATGGAAATAATGTGGAGTTTATTTATATTTCAAGCACTGATTGGACTAAAGTCACAAATATTTTGCTTGTCACAGTTATTGCTTGCAAAAGTGAGAAAAACATTATCAAATGTAAATCACAGAACGATATGAAGGATGATTACAGCTGAGGAATAAACTAGATACAGTCAGTCAGTCATTTTTTACCGCTTATTCCATAGTGGGTCGCGGGGAAGCTGGTGCCTATCTCCAGCAGTCTATGGCGAGAGGCAGGGTGCACCCTGGACGGGTCGCCAGTCCATCGCAGGGCAACACACAAACAACCATGCACACACTCATTCATACAATTAGAGACCAATTAACCTCACAAGCATGACTGTGGGAGGAAGCTGGAGTACCCGGTGAGAACCCACAGGGAGAACATGCAAACTCCATGCAGAAAGATGCCATGCCCCATGCCGGGAATCGAACCCAGGACCTTTTTGCTGCAAGGCAACCGCGTCACCGTGCAGCCCTAAATAAACTAGATACAATTTAACCAAATCATAATCATAGCAGATTGCTGACTTAAATTTTATTTTCTGTTTTTTCCCCCTTAGTTTCAACATGGAACCAAGCTATGACTTTCTGCACATCTATGAGGGTGAAGATTCAAACGGGCCCCTCCTCGCAAGTCTTCAAGGCAACCAGGCCCCCGAACGCATAGAAAGCAGCGGGAACAGTCTTTTCCTGGCATTTAGATCTGATGCATCGCTAGGAATGTCTGGATTTGCAATTGAATACAGAGGTAAGCAGCATTGAAAGCTCTACTTAAAGAGGAACTAAACCCCAAATCAACTTTTTTTGCAAATAAACGGTATAAACTGGGCCTTAGGTGTGCTATCTTTATGTCACTGTGCTATTTTTTAAATTACATGTCAACATGTTAAATTCTGCAAAATTTTTCCTAAAACCGTCTTACTGCTGCCCTCTTTGGATTGAATGGTGGCTACTGCAATTTAATTTTCCTATTGGTTCAAACGGTAAAGCTTGGTACATGTGTACATCACAGCCCTGTGTTCGGGTATGAAATCATCTCACTCAGACATGCCCCCATAACGATTCACGAGTTGAAATTGCTTGCTCCTCCACTGCATCAGCAGAGCCAGCTTCGGGCATCACGCTCTGCCTCGCTCTGCTCACTCTCCATGTTTCAATATGTCAAATTAAGCTAACTGCTAATTTCCCTTGTCCTCCTGACCACATCCCCGCTTAACCCCCTCTGCTCATCCTCACACTTGGCACTGCTCACATTGGTGGCATTATTTTCCTCGGGGTTTAGTTCCACTTCAACATGTGCTTGAGTATTGTACAACAACTCTAAGCCTAACATGCTAAAATAATTCACAGATACCATTTGACTAGTGTGAGCTGCACAAGTTCAAAAGATACAGTATCAGTTTTGCACAATATACATTTGTAGTAGTGATTTAGCAGTATATAATGGTAGTAAGTAAGAACAGCAGTATGGTTGTTCCTGAAGTAGATTCTGGGCAGCTGTAATACAAATATGAAAAAGTGGTAGTAATTAGTAGTAGAAGTGAACTTTCTATTTAAAATGGGGATTGCACCAATAATCACAAACAACAACATGGTTGAATGTAGCAGTGATTCTAATTAAACTTACAACCGCAACTGGTGAGTTCATCTAGATCTATTGATTGAGATGATCAAGTGGGTTTATTGGTTAGGGCAAATCAATGCTGCTCTACGTGTCCAGAAATTAAAATGTACTTCATGACTGTGTTTCTGCCCACAATACCATTAACAGTTATTGTCACTAAACTATCAACCCATTAAGTGTTAGGATTAAAACGTCAATACATGAGTGTGCGTTGTGCTGTCATGCAGACCGTGAAATAATTTAATCTCTGCTCTTATTATCTTAAGCCCAATAACAAGAGACATTGTTTTTAGCTGAATGTGCGGGTCATTTCATGCCCAAGAGTTGTTTACCTCCACAGATTGTGACTAACGATTTAATACCTTTAGTCAGTCTCCAACTTCGACTTACTGGAGACTAGTCTTGCTCTTTATTCATTAATTCCTCCTTTGCCTTCTCATATTCTGTCACTCCATTTATCTGTTTAAAAAAGTTCTGTTGTCTGAATCCTCACACAATTTCTCAAGCCCTTGAATGTGCCATTATTCTCATATGCCATCCCTCTAATTAAAATACAGTCTTAATGATCTGGACGTTTTAGCTGTTTCCGCCCTTTAACCTCGGTCTGGCTGACTATAGCTGCTGTCACAATTTTATGGAAAATTTGTTCACAAAGCTGACCGACAGCCTTTTTTTTTTGGAGGGTGGGGGTTATTAGACAAGCTAAGTTAGGGAATTTAATAAGGACTGTTTCAGTTTTTTGACTCGGGTTTTTAAATATTTGTTTGCCAAATCAACACGTTTAACTTCTATTACGATGACTAATATATTACTTTTTATCATCACTACTATTGTGGAAATTATTGCACTGCCATTAAAAGCAAGACATTATATTACCAATATTTTACACTTCTGTCCACCAACACAATAAATTCTTCCACATCCACAGAGAAACCAAGAGAAGCCTGTTTTGACCCCGGTAACATCATGAACGCCAGTCGGACAGGCTATGACTACAAACTAGGATCTCAGGTATCCTACAGCTGTCACCATGGCTACACAATAGTGGGTGGTGAAACCATTACGTGTGTCATGGGGCATGATGGGAAACCAGTGTGGGACAAGGCCCTACCATCATGTAAAGGTAAGAAAGACAGAATTTTTTTTTTTTTTTTGCTTAAATCAAAAGCTTTGATTAAAGATACCTGGATTTTGACTAAATGAAGAGGTAATAGCCTCCCATCGTAAAAGTACAAAGTAATCAATTTGTTCTAATGCATGTCAAGTTGTTTAATCCTAACTAATGCAGCTAGGAGTGTTATTTTTTGTTTATTTCTTAAACAACTCTGAAAAGACAAATCTAATGTATTGGAAAATATGTTTTTTGGTTTGGTTTTTTGTGCTAGTCACGGATTGTCCATAATGAACACCATGTTCAAGCATAAGGGTGTCCATCAGTGCACTTGGCACCAGGACACCCTAGGCAGGAGGTCAAGGATCGACTTTGTCGTCGTATCATCAGACCTTCGGCCGCATGTTTTGGACACTCGGGTGAAGAGAGGGGCTGAGCTGTCCACTGATCACCACCTGGTGGTGAGTTGGATCCGCTGGAGGAGGAGAAAGCCGGACAGAGTTGGCAGGCCCAAGCGCATAGTGAGGGTCTGCTGGGAACGCCTGGCGGAGTCCTCGGCCAGGGATGTATTCAACTCCCACCTCTGGGAGAGCTTTGACCAGATTCCGGGGGATGTTGGAGACATAGAGTCCGAGTGGACCATGTTCTCCGCATCTATTGTCGATGCTGCAGCCCGTAGCTGCGGCCGTAAGGTCTGCGGTGCCTGTCGCGGCGGCAATCCCAGAACCCGGTGGTGGACACCGTTAGTAAGGGATGCTGTCAAGCTGAAGCCTATCGGCTGTGGTTGGCTTGTGGGACTCCTGAGGCGGCTGACGGGTACCGTGAGGCCAAGCGTGCTGCGGCCCGGGCCTGGGAGGATTCTGGCAAACCGTCCGGCGCCTCATGAAGGGGAAGCAGTGCTTCGCCAACAGTGTTTATAGTGGGGGTGGGAGGCTGCTGACCTCGACTGGGGACATTATCGGGCGGCGGTAGGAGTACTTCGAGGATCTCCTCAATCCTGCCATCACGCATTCCCTGGTGGAAACAGAGGCTGGGGACTCGGGGTTGGACTCTTTCATCACCCAGGCTGAAGTCACCGAGGTGGTTAAAAAGCTCCGCGGTGGCAAGGCTTCGGGGGTGGATGAGATCCGCCCTGAGTACCTCAAATCTCTGGATGTTGTGGGGCTGTCATGGTTGACACGCCTCTTCAACATTGCATGGTGGTCTGGGACAGTGCCTCTGGACTGGCAGACCGGGGTGGTGGTCCCCCTTCATAAGAAGGGGGACCGAGGGGGGGGTACCAACTACGGGGGGATCACACTCCTCAGCCCCCCTGTTAAGGCCTACGCCCAGGGTATTGGAGAGGAGAGTCCGGCCGATAGTCGAACCTCGGCTTCAGGAAGAGCAGTGTGGTTTTCGTCCCGGCCGTGGAACACTGGACCAGCTCTATACCCTCTACAGGGTACTCGAGGGCTCATGGGAGTTTGCCCAACCGGTTCACATGTGTTTTGTGGACCTGGAGAAGGCATTCGACTGTGTCCCTCGTGATGCCTTGTGGGGGGTGCTCCAGGAGTATGGAATCGGGGGCCCTTTATTAGGGGCCATCTGGTCCCTGTACGAGCGGAGCAGGAGTTTGGTCCGCATTGCAGGCACTAAGTCGGACCTGTTCCCGGTGCATGTTGGACTTCGGCAGGGCTGCCCTTTGTCACCGGTCCGGTTCATAACTTTTATGGACAGGATTTCTAGACGCAGCCAAGGGCCAGAGGGGGTCTGGTTTGGGGACCAGTGGATTTCGTCTCTTCTTTTTGCAGATGACGTGGTCCTGCTGGCCCCCTCTAGCCAAGACCTACAGCATGCGCTGGGGCGGTTCGCAGCCGAGTGTGAAGCGGCTGGGATGAAGATCAGCTCCTCCAAGTCAGAGGCCATGGTACTCAACCGGAAAAGGGTGGCTTGTCCTCTTCAGGTTGGAGGGGAGTTCCTGCCTCAAGTGGAGGAGTTCAAGTATCTCGGGGTCTTGTTCACGAGTGAGGGAAGAATGGAGCGGGAGATCGACAGACGGATCGGTGCGGCAGCCGCAGTAATGGGGGCACTGTGCCGGTCCGTTGTGGTGAAGAGAGAGCTGAGCCGAAAAGCGAAGCTCTCAATTTACCAGTTGGTCTACGTTCCTACCCTCACCTATGTCCATGAACTTTGGGTCATGACCGAAAGAACTAGATCCCGGATACAAGCGGCTGAAATGAGCTTCCTCCATAGGGTGGCCGGGCACTCCCTTAGAGATAGGGTGAGGAGCTCGGCCATTCGGGAGGGGCTCAGAGTAGAGCCGCTGCTCCTCCACATAGAGAGGAGCCTGTTAAGGTGGCTCAGGCATCTATACCGGATGCCTCCTGGACGCCTTCCTCGGGAGGTGTTCCAGGCACGTCCCACCGGGGGGAGGCCCAGGGGACGGCCCAGGACACGCTGGAGGGACTATGTCTCTCGGCTGGCCTGGGAACGCCATGGGCTCCCCCCGGAGGAGCTGGAGGAGGTGTCTGGGGAGAGAGACTGGGTGTCTGGGTGTCTCTGCTGAGTCTGCTGCCCCCGCGACACGGTTCCGGATAAGCGGAAGACGACGAGTACGAGTACGAGGGTTTTAGAAGATTTACATGATTGTTCAGTGATGTTAAAGTTGGCTTAAGAAATACAACCCTGGAAGGACATGGATTTCATAAATAGTCATACACTATTTTATTTATTTATTTATTTATAAATATGTCACACGTGTAATTTAGACCCTCCTAAAGAGCCTCCTAAAGGAAAACTGCAAATAATGCTGAGTTTCCTCGAGTTAAAGTCCACCTGCTTGAAAGTAAAATACATTTTTCACAAATTAACTGCAGTATTGTGAGAATGTATACAGTGAATCCACTCCACGCTTTCCTATAACTGCATGTGTAAATGCTTTCTTACATAGCTTCAGTCCTTTATGTACCCATATCAGAGTTTTTTTAGCAAATTTAAAACATCTAGATGTGACACTGTTCAATCATTATGTAGTAAATAGGAAAAACATTAAATCTGATCCGTAAATGCACTTAAATGAGATCAAACGTGCCCTGATTGATTGAGGAGTAAAATCTTTTTTTATTTTTTTATTTTTTGCAAAATGCACAATATCTTTAGGAACTAAATAGATAAGAAGTGTATTACTATTGACAAAATATTTTTTTTAAAACTCACCGCTCATATTTCGATAAATTGTTTTTCATTAAAAATCTTATGTACTGAGCAGTGCACATTCCCATAAAACTGCATGCCTATGTCCAAATATCTGTAAAGATAGTACCCCCAATTGATGGTATCAAATTGAATTTCAATTCACATATTTAGACTTTTATTATAGGATTTTAGGCTTTCATAAATTACACTCACATTTTGTTCACACAAATGAAATGTTTCATTCTGGATTTTCAGATTCCTTTTCACTTTATCAGAATTTTTTGTGCGGTGTTGTGGAACATATCATTCTACTATTGTGCCAGTTTCACATCTGAGACTTTTCAGCATTATTGAAACTATTTTTTTTTTTTTTTCATTTAAAGTTGTCAGTAAGAGATCCCAATGGGAAACGGATTACTTACAACACCTTTACTGTTACTATTTTCAATGCAATTAACATAACAGAAACCTGAATCTGGTACTGAAATAGGCAACTTAACACATGAACAAATATAATGATAACTTCAACAACATTTCTGCATTAACACAGACTGACAGTAATGATAATCATTCACAACGCCCATAATTTCCTGGGACCACACCAACCTAATCCAACTTTCATTCCATATATTCAAACGTATGACAATATACATTAATAATAATGTCCTGAACAGCATCCCAATACAATACACCCTATATACACATAGAATTACGTATTTAATAACAAAGCATTACTGTCACAGATGATGGAACTAATTACACGCAACCTTGTTACCCAACAACTTTACATTTTGAGTGCAATTGCCTTAGTTAAGTTCACTGTGGGAACCTCAATATTCAACTTTTCCACCTACATCTACATTTTCAATTTTTCAGCAGTGGTAAATTACAAGTCATTCTCAATACGTACATGGTTACCACCAAACTCAATTTAGATAGCAGTGTCATGCCAATTTATGAGGACTGATTGTTGAAACTTGTTGAAATCAATCTGAGAGTTATTGGTTTAGGATTGCCATCCCATCTGTGCGAGTGTGTGTTATCAGAGTTGGTCAGGTCTTGGAGGCTAAGCTGTCTATTTGATTGGCAGCTCAAGGAGGCAATAAAGTGACATCTGCCAAAGTGCCATTAAAGCTGTGTATTTGCCTTTATGCGTGTATGCGAGAGAATTGAAATGCAGACCTCCCCAAACACCTCAGAGGTTTAAAAAAAAAAAAAAGCAAGGTAGGAGACATTTTAAAATCCACACATACTGCTACTTATTTATAACTCATGATCATTTCATAATTCTATGAAGGCACTGTTTAATAATGTCTGAGTAGTAAAGGGGGTTGGAATAGGGAGAGGGAGGGAATGAAGATGGTAATTGCACTCTGAAATGCGATTTTAAAACAGCAATGGGTAAGAGTGCAAGAAGAAAAGATCCCCTCAAGCTATTTTATTTCATCTGCTCTTTTAGTTTTTTTCCTTTTTTGCAAAGAAAACGCTGCCACATATCAAATTTAGATGTGATACATTTACCCAACCCAATACAGGATTTGGAAAGTTTCCTCTTGCACATTCTGTAAAACCATTCATTTTAAGGTACTAATAATTTAAAATAAAACAAGTAAAATTTGGATATTGTTTTTATGCTGTTTGTGGTATTTTTATAATTTTAAGAACATGACAAAGTACAGAAGAGGACAATGGTAATTAATCTGTAGTATCACTTCAAGATTGTAAGTGGTAAACGTGGTAATATATTTTCGACTCTTAAGGTGTTATTGTAGTCACCATGTAATAACAGGCTTGTTGAACAGTAGTTATGAGACCATGAAATGTTTTATTTTAGAGACAATAAAATATTTTTGACCTCAGATAAATTAGATCCAGCAGATACAGGGGTTGGACAATGAAACTGAAACACCTGTCATTTTAGTGTGGGAAGTTTCATGCCTAAATTGGACCAGCCTGGTAGCCGGTCTTCATTGATTTCACATTGCACCAGTAAGAGCAGAGTGTGAAGGTTCAATTAGCAGGGTAAGAGCACAGTTTTGCTCAAAATATTGAAATGCACACAACATTATGGGTGACATACAAGAGTTCAAAAGAGGACAAATTGTTGGTGCACATCTTGCTGGCGCATCTGTGACCAAGACAGCAAGTCTTTGTGATGTATCCAGAGCCACGGTATCCAGGGTAATGTCAGCATACCACCAAGAAGGACGAACCACATCCAACAGGATTAACTGTGGACGCAAGAGGAAGCTGTCTGAAAGGGATGTTCGGGTGCTAACCCGGATAGTTTCCAAAAAACATAAAACCACGGCTGCCCAAATCACGGCAGAATTAAATGTGCACCTAAACTCTCCTGTTTCCACCAGAACTTTCCGTCAGGAGCTCCACAGGGTCAATATACACGGCCGGGCTGCTACAGCCAAACCTTTGGTCACTCATGCCAATGCCAAACGTCGGTTTCAATGGTGCAAGGAGCGCAAATCTTGGGCTGTAGACAATGTGAAATATGCATTGTTCTCTGATGAGTCCACCTTTACTGTTTTCCCCACATCCGGGAGAGTTACGGTGTGGAGAAGGCCCAAAGAAGAGTACCACCCAGACTGTTGCATGCCCAGAGTGAAGCATGGGGGTGGATCAGTGATGGTTTGGGTTGCCATATCATGGCATTCCCTTGGCCCAATACTTGTGCTAGATGGGCGTGTCACTGCCAAGGACTACCGAACAATTCTCGAGGACCATGTGCATCCAATGGTTCAAACATTGTATCCTGAAGGCGGTGCCGTGTATCAGGATGACAATGCACCAATACACACAGCAAGACTGGTGAAAGATTGGTTTGATGAACATGAAAGTGAAGTTGAACATCTCCCATGGCCTGTACAGTCACCAGATCTAAATATTATTGAGCCACTTTGGGGTGTTTTGGAGGAGAGAGTCAGGAAACGTTTTCCTCCACCAGTATCACGTAGTGACCTGGCCACTATCCTGCAAGAAGAATGGCTTAAATCCCTCTGACCACTGTGCAGGACTTGTATTTCATTCCCAAGACGAATTGACGCTGTATTGGCCGCAAAAGAAGGCCCTACATCATACTAATAAATTATTGTGGTCTAAAACCAGGTGTTTCAGTTTCATTGTCCAACCCCTGTAGATTGAAATTCAGTGCGTGATGTTGCCATATATCTTGCCTGTACCAACTAGATATGTTCAACAATCTAGGCAATCGAAACAACCTCAATTATTTCAGTAGGTTTTAGGAGAGATGGCTTGTTAAGAGAGAAGGAGCTGACGTTCTTCGGTTTCTGGACAATGCCAAACCAGTCCCCTTGTTTTGAAAGGGTAATCCAGGTGCACTTAACTAACAGAAAGTTCCTATGCTTCCAATTTCTTTCGTTTAATCCCTTAGTAGAACAGGTATTTTTTTTTAAAAGCAGGGAGAGAAGGCTAAATATGTAGGCTATCTATCTGGTGTGCAAAGGATGCAGTGTCAATAGGAAAATCCTGGCCCATGAATTTAGGCAAGGCAGTGGAAGTTTATAAAGCACCTCTCAGCAACAAGACAATTCAATAAGCTTGCAGTGACTAACAAAAGAAAAAAAGTACAATGCAGTGGCATAATAAAATAAAGAAAAACAAATAAAAGTTGTGCTACAGACTAAAATAAACTAATTTTTATATTTTAGGGTGAGCGACCTCCTTGTTGGAAAAATTCCTTAACCCATTCATTAATACACTTGGTGCTCTTAGGTCCATAGTTATTCCCAGTCAAAAAGTCAAAAAGTCAAATGTTTCTCCCTGGGGAAGATGCAATTCCTTAGAACTCAGCTTATAAACTTTGCTTCTGTCTCCTGACAGAACTGTGACAAAACTTTACTTCTATCACTTTATGCACCTGGATAATGGGGTGGAATATTCCTTTAAAACCTGCCGATGCCTCAACAAGAGTTTAGAGCTTTCTGGCACTCTAATCGCCTTCCTCCAGGAAAATGCATCTTCTCAGGAGAGCCTCACTCAACCGCCAAGGGGAGGGGTCTTTGCCAGTGAACTGCTGTTTACTGCACACAGTGGGTTCCGCCCTGCTCAGTTCTAAGGTTGAAAATCCCAAATGACCTTTGTCCCCAGTAGAAATTATAATTTTAAACTTTTAGTCTGATTAGCAGGACCTTTTAAATGTTTGTATTAGAATAATGAAAAGCCAAACTAAACAAATGGATTCAGATTAGTGGAGCATTAAAACAGAATGCTGCTACTCCATGTTTGGTTCTGATTCTGGGGATGCAGAGACTTGATCCTGAGTCGTCTGGAAGGACAACAAATTATATTTTGGTGCTAAGCCATTCAGTGTTGTATAAACTAACATAAGTATTTTTAAGTCTGTTCTTGCCTCAGCGTTATTCTTGATCAGGTGCAGTTGTCTGATTGTCTTTTTAGACAAACCTGTGAAGACACAGTTTCAATGAACAATTTGACTAAAGATAAATGCATCGATGAGTTTTTGAAGATCTTTTTGGATCCTGGAAATGTTTTTAAGGTGATAAAAGGCTACCCTAGTGATTGTCTTTATGTACATCTGGAATTTAAGGTCCGTCACTAGACCCAGATTTCAGGCCTGATCTGTGGTTTCTTGCTGTAGTAACTGAAGCTGTGTGCTGACTCTTGATCACTTCTTCTTTGGTCCAAAAATAATTACTTCAGTTTTGTTTTTCTTCAACTGAAGAAAATTATGGCACATTAACGCATTGATTGTTCAATGCAACTAGCCCACACTTGAATAGGTTCATAGTCACCTGGTGACATTGCAATATAGAGCCATGTATCATCTGCGTAGTTATGGTAACTTATCTTGTTGTTTGTTATGATCTGAGCTAGGAGGAGCATGTAGATATTGAATAAGATGGGTCCCACGATGGAACCTTGGGGAACCCCATAAGTGATTTTTTTTAACTGTGATGAAAAGTTACCTATTGACAAAGAAAAGTCCCTGTCCTTCAAGTAAGATTTCAAATCAGTCAAGTGTTGTACCAGAGAGCCCGGCCCAGTTCTCCGGTCTCTCTAGTAATATACAGTGATTAGCAGTGTCAAATACTGCACTGAGGTCCAATAAATTTAAGATCTAATATGGTACTACCAAGCTCCAAAAAAACTTAACGAATTCAGTGCTCAAAAGTCAAACACATTCACCTCGTTTCACTATGTTAATTCACAAAAGGCCTTGAACAAATTAGATTTTTTCCTCATTACTTGTACCCTGATAAATTTCATGTTTTGCATCTGCACTGTTTGTGCATCCAAATACATAAATACCTTATAAAATGGCTGCTTTAGTGTAGAGGAAGCCCAAAGGATAGTTCACAAAGTCAGACCAGGAACATGTAACCGAGTCCTGTCGTACTCAGTAATTTTGCTCCCCTACTACCAGGATTGCACTTCCACATTGAATTTTCTCAGCACATAGAGTAGTTTCTTAGCCTCTGTCTGTCACTCCATCTTTGGGCAGCTCTCGGGACTTTTAGACCAAACTCATTAGACGGGGTGAGACCTCTTTAAATAATACATCTCCGCTTACACTTCCTCCACATTTGTTCTTCCTCCTTTTAATCCTCTTATCAACGGATACCTCTTTCTCCTCCTTCTCTCTCCTTCCCTCAACAACTACTGCCTTTTATTTTACTTTTCTCCCACCATCTTTGTCTTTTATTTACTCTGTATTTTCCTTTCACCTTTTCTCTCAAGCTCCCTCACCCTATCTTTCTTTGACTCACACACACAGACTTGCACACACACAGACTTGCACACACACTCATATAAACGCCTCCCAATTCAAACCGCTCTTTTATTGGTTTCCATGGTAACTAAGAGCTGGTGCAAGAAAGAAGGAATTCTCTGTGACTGTTGATAGGGGTGTGTGTGTATATGTGTGTTTGTGCATGTTGATGCGTATGTGGGTCCATGCAAGAAAGGAGGAGAGATACAGAGAAACAGATAAAGTAAGAGACTATTATAGAGTGCCGCCTAGAGGCAATAAGCGCACACACAAGCACACACTCTGATCGTCACACACGCACAGTTATACACAAATCAGGCTACACTACTCATCTGTTGAAAAGCGAAAACCTGAATACCTTAACAATTATTTACACATTTGTCAAAAAGCATAATCAGATAGATTTTTACTAAAAATACACAATGGTCGTGTTTGTTGTTCAAAGTGATTCAACTATTTATTTTAAAGGTTGAAAGAAGTAATTTGCTAGGTTGATGACATCAGGTTAATTGGTTTTGACATATAGGAGTATGTTTTTGATTAAAAAAAAATTTGAAAACTCCAAAATGTTTTTTGACAAAAAAATTGTATAACATTGTGATTTGACTATCCTCAAACTGTTTTGTAAGAATTTTGTCTTCACAGATCAAGAGTGTCTAACTCCAGTCCTTAAGAGCTAGTGCCCTGCAGGTTTTAGATGTGACCCTGCTCCAACACAACTGATCCAAATGACTGAATTGCCTCCTCAGCATGTCATTAACCTCTGAGGGGGCCTGATAGTGAACCATCACTTAATTTGGGGGTGTTAAACCAGAGAAGGATCTAAAGCATGAAGTGTACTGACTTTGCACACGACTGGTATAGATCAAAGCTGTTGTTCAATAAAGAACAAAGAAATTAGGCTTAGTCGAGAAATGCTCTAAAGCGGCAGTTTTGATTTCTGATCCTCAGGGCCTACATTCCTTCATAAAAAAGCCTTGTTTCTTAGTAAATATCTTGAAATGAGTGAACCCATTTAATTTGAAATCGTATATCATTGGTCTGAGTACAATGCCTTCAATGCTTGAGAAGTAAAAAAATCCTCATGTTATACCAATTTATCAGAATAAACATGAACCCTTTAAGGTTTCCCTTATTTCTTTTAACATGCCATACAACTGATATCCAGTTGCACTGAAACAATTTAATACATTGTAAATATTTTTGTATAAATCTAAAAATTCAATGCATTGGACCAATGAGCAGTTGGAAATATTTTATTATGAAGTCCCCTGTTTGTCAGAGATTTTCAGTTTTTGTTATGTTGTAAGAAATTTAGCTGCTTAGAAAGATTTTTTATAAAAATATCACTTCTGACCCATTTAAAAATGAGTATGGTTTTGGTTTTTTGTTTTTTAAAAAAAATCTTGGTCAAGTCCAAAGAATGTTGCTACTCTGTCCCTTATACAAACACGCAATAGTAAAGTTCCAAGATCAAAAATAGTACTGTAGCCAAATAAAGACAGGCAAAAAAACCACAAACTGTCAGCTAGAAAGCATTGCTGGAAATAATGCTAGTTTTATATCAGGGAAACAAATCCCATCAAAAAGCTTCTGTCAGTGCTCTCCGGTGAGCAACAAAAGCATTGAGGTTGGTAAAGTTATTGTTTTTGTGCAGGGAAACTGTACTAGATTTCTTTTTTGGCAGTTTGCACTTGAAATTTTGAATTATCTATTGGAACTGAACTACAATAATTCAGTTAAGCAGCAATAAAATCTCTAGATTCAGGAATAGGGCTGCACGATATTAAAAGAAGTCTTTTGATGGCGATAATATCGGTAAATATTGTTATGACGATATCAGGTGTTATATATGCCTATTTTCTTCTTTCCTCTCTTTCTCATCTGTGATTCCATCAATATGTGACCTTTGGCATTTTGGGCAAAGTCATTTGTGTCTGGTGTAAACATGCTTTTACATTAACATGTAAAATGCAAGTTCTTAACACTTGAAATATACACGCAAACAATTATTGGACTACAAGCTGTCCTTTCCGACATAGATATTGCACACGCTGATATTGTGATGACAGTATATTCGCCATGAAACTCTCTTCTATGAGAGCCATCCAAAATGTAACATGAGAGAGGCTATTGCTATTGATGTAGAATTATCACATTGCCCTATGTGTCTATTTAACTAGAATGTCATAAATTGAGGTTTATTTCCCCCTCATTAATTTTGAATGAACTATTTATTTTTAAATATATTCTTCCAGTCACTTAGTTAAACATCCATGTTAATCCAATATATATTACCTGATTCAGGAGTAGCTGAGATTAAGGTGTTCAGGGTGGCAAATATTAAGGGGTTTGTGGGTCTCATGAGCTGCAATAAAAATACTGTTAAAATAAAATTTACTTACCATATAAAAAAAGCCAGTGCCTGGCATAGTGGTAGAGTTTGCAACCCGAATATGGAGGCTTCAGTCCTCGACGCAGCTGTCTGTGATTCGAGTACTGACCCCGGCAACCTGTGCTTTCAAAGGGAGTAAAGGAGCAAAGCCAGTTATGTGCTCTCCATGTGGTGTTGTGAATAAATGGCTGAATGCGAACTTCTTTTGTTGGGCTTTGCCTGTTTTGTCTTTGGTTTCCTATTACAACCAACTGAGGTGGCTGTGGATCAGGTGGTAGGAGTTCATCCTGTAATTGGTGGGTTGCCAGTTTGAACCCCCACTCTGTCCGTCTCAGTCGTTGTGTCCTTGGGCAAGACACTTTACCCAACTTGCCTGCTGATGGTGGTCAGAGGGCTCAGTGACGCCTGTGTATGGCAGCCTCACCTCTGTCAGTGTGCCCCAGGGCAGCTGTGGCTACATTGTAGCTCACCACTGTCAGTGTGTGAATGTGTGTATGAATGGGCGAATGACTGATTGTAGTGTAAAGCGCTTTGGGGTCTCTAGGGACTTGATAAAGAGCTATACAAGTTCAGGCCATTTACCATTTCAGGCCAACTGTCGGACTGAAGGTGTTGTGCAGTAAGCTTCACATCTTCCCCATACGCCATTAGGCTGATTTTAATAAATGTCCCACAGCCTTTTAGAGCAGTAGAAACAGAAAATACACAAATTACCTGGGATTCCTTTTACCTGGGTAAAACAAATTCCCACGTATTTAAATCCCAGGACGTTCGGTGGAAAAAGGGCTATTGCAGTTATGAGTAAATCAAACTCAAAAGATCAAATATTCCGTCAGCATCATGTAGAAACACCTTGGATGCTTTTGAAGTTTTTAGAAGTAAAAAATGCAACCAGGGATGCTATTCAAAAGCACTTGATTAGCTGACCATCAGGAGGTGCCACCACATCTTTAAAGGCAGGCAGTTTGGAAGTTTACTGCTCTTGAGCAAACAGGTTTGTGTTATCACAATGCCATACATTAAAAACAACAGTCATCTTGTCAAAACAACTGCTGCCATCCATCAATCTGGGAAGGCTTACAATGTTTAAGGCATTAGTCCACCATTCTATAGTGAGAGCTTTTTCACAAGTATGAAAACACTTTTGACAGTTGCCAGTCTTTCCTGCAATGGGTATCCCAGTAGATTAACTCAGTGTCAGACTTTGAGCAGAGAAATCACAAAAAACCCAAAGCTACATCTTGAATTATACAGATTGCATATAGCATGTTAAATGTTTTTTAACACTACAACCAGAAAAGAGACAGAAGTGTGGCTTGTTTACCAGGATAACTATTTTTCCCTAAAAAGAATATGACCTAGATTTGCCCAACCAAAGAATTGCCACCTGAACATGCTAGAGGGGAGGTAGAGTGCCCCTATTGGGCCTAGAAGATATTTTGTCCAGGGGTTCACGCTCCAGGTATTCCAAGAGTATTCCAAGACAAATTGGGGTTTTTGTCACTGAATCTGTTTGTGGTGTACATTGACAGGATCCCAAGTTTTCCAATGATAGGGTTCTGTTGTTGTCTTCATGCCATTGCATCATGTATACACTAGGGAGGTTTTGCAGCTATGAGAGTCAGCTCCTCTAGGCCTGAGACCATCAATTCTCAACAATGAAAAAGTGGATTGCTCCCTCCAGCTGAGGGGTCAATTTTTGCATAAGGCAGAGGAATTCAAGCATCATGACGTCTTGTTGATGAGTGATGTAGGATGGATTGGGAGATAAATTGACAAATTGGGCATTCATCTGTCATAATGTGGGCATTGCTTTCAGGGTGAATAAATTGCTGTGTTAAAAAGCAAAGCTCTCCATATACCGCCTGAAATGAGCTCCCTCTGTAGGGTGGCTGAGCTCAGCCTAAGAGATAGAAGAGTTCAGACATCCAGGGATAGTAGAGCTCCTGCCTTTGAGCAGCTGAGCATCAAAAATAGTCAGTTCAGGGCTGCCATCAGAAATCTAATGGGCACCTCTGTTTAAAAGCTTTCCAGGCATGTGCCACTGCAATGATGTCAAGAACATGCTACTAGAGGAACTCTGGTTACTTTCTGGTCTGTAAATGCCTTGGGATACCCAAAAAGGATTTGAAGAGTGTTGCTGAGAAACAGGATGTCTTGGATTCCCTCCTGAACCTGTTATCCTGCAACCCAATCCTAACACTTGTCTAGGTTTGACACATTTTTCATTTGTAACCACAAGACTTCCACAATAATTCAATTCAATTCAATTCAGTTTATTTATATAGCGCCAATTCACAACACATGTTGTCTCAAGGCACTTCACGAAAGTCAGGTACATACATTCCAATTAGTCCTAACCATTGAACAGTGCAGTCAGAGTTAGTTATTTATTCAAATTGGAAACCCAGCAGATTGCATCCAGTCAGTGACTTGCAGCATTCCCTCCTCCCAGATGAGCATGTAGAGACAGTGGTTAGTCACTGGCGTTGACTTTGCAGCAATCCCTCATACTCAAAGAAGCACTGATCCAGGAGTACTTTCTATGGGCAGGAAAAGTAAATGTTAATGGATGTCGCTCCTTTAGTCGTTTCACTTAGAAAGAAAGAACATATAAACTCTGAGCCAGTTTTCAAGGTTAGAGTCTGAAAGAGAGCACATATGATTAGTTACAGTAAAAGCTCAGTCAATCGGCATGCCTAGGAGAGAGAAAGGGTTAAACACTAAAAGACAGGGCCATGTGGATCATCGGTAGAGGGTGAGCATTAAGTTGTTGCCATCAGAAGCTCAGACGATGCCCCTCTCCAGAAAGGTGTGACAGGTAGACACAGAGTCAGGCCAGTTTTAGCTTCTAGGAAGAGAAAAGTGAGAGAACAAAGTTAAAAGCTGAAATAACAGCAAATAATGCAAAATTGGAGAGTAGTGTGAGAATGTAGCGAAGAGGGTGAAAGTGGTCATTATGTCCTCCGGCAGCCTAAGCCTATAGCAGCATAACTACACAGAAAGTTTCAGTTCAGATTATTATTTTCACGGTGGTAGTTGGTTGTACCATATTATTATTTTCAACAATGTCGTTTCAAGGCACCCCACAAAGGGTCCCACTGATGGTCATTGTTATACTAAAAACCACAATAAAGGGAAGCTAAAATAGGAAAAATATGATCTCTCTTTTTAATTTTCATCAGAACTCTTGCTGCAGCATTTTGAATTAGCTGAAGGCTTTTAACTGCATTTTGTGGACATCCTGATAGTAAAGAATTACAATAGTCTAGCCTTGAAGTAACAAATGCATGGACTAGTTTTTCAGCGTCACTCCTGGATAAGATATTTCTAATTTTGGCAATGTTCCGGAGCCCAATGTATTTACAAGAATAACAGTAAAGTTTGAGCAGAACTGGGGAAGGTTTCTAAATCTGGAGGTTCTGCGGCATCTGAAAGGGAGAGGAATTGTTAGAGGAGGAAAGGAGTTCAATTGGACATGAATACAGAATGAGAGGAGGTAATGAGCTGGGCTTACAGTTTAGAAGGTGTTTAAGGAGTCAGAATTCCGGTGGTTAGTCTTGGATGCAATGTGATGTAACAGTTCTTGTGTTCCAAGAGGGTTACATAGAGGTTTGAGCAGGTGAGTTCTCTGAGTCTTTGCGGCGGAGATTGCTCCTTACTCCTTATACCTCCAGCAGTCAAATGAACAGCACACCTTTCTGCCACCGGTCAGCCACACCCTCCAGCAGAGATCCTCTGTTCAGGAAGAGGCTCACAAATGCACAAAAGCAAATTAACACACAGGATTGTGGCAATAAATGCTATGATTATCATCTTTAAAATACTGAAACTTAAATTTGAAAGGATTAGACAATTAAACACAATATTTTCTGGACTATTAGTCCTCTTTTAGTACTTTCACACATGTTTATTTGGGCAATAGAAACAACTAAATGCCATATATTGTTAGTGAGAGGTAGGACTACAAAAGTCTGGTATGTGTGTTGATGATTAAAGTGTACGGATGTGTGAGAGAAGCAGACTGTCTTGTATGGCTTCTTTTTTGCATTTATTTGTGTATGTTTGAGGGAGAGGGTGTGAGTGATCAAAGCATGTGTATGAAGGCTTTCGATAACGCTGACACCTGAGCCTAGAGCAGCACCAACAGGGGATTGTGGGTAGATGAAGACAAGACCTCCAGGCCGAAGGGTTTGGAAACAAGAGAACAATAGAAATCTATCGAAAATATCAATCAATATCACAGCCTAAGGTCAGTAGGAGAAGTAAGAAAAGGGAGTTATTACTATGATGCTTTAGGAAACAAGTAGAAAATATTGAGAGGCAGAAGTGCAGCAAAGGAAGATGACTGAGTGTGTATGAAATAACTGTACACAAGAAAAGTGGAAGAAAAACTTTTTTACTTCACCATTTGAAACAGTTTCACTGAGCAAACCTTAGCTAACATAATGGACCCAGTCATAATGTGTATGCATCTGGTCTCATAGACTTTAGCACATCTTACAGAAAAGTCTATGGGGGCTCACGAATGCCCTACTGTGAAAACTGAAAGTGCTTGAGGGCTCTCTGGTGTACTTTTTGAGCCTTTCATGCTCGGTTTTCACAAGACCAAAATGCTGACATCTTTACTTGAAAGAGTAACCCTCATGGGTGTGTTTAAGGGGATGTTTTCTAGCTAATAACTGGTAGCATTTAAGCTTTATGATCCTGTGCAAAAAGATCGCATCCTCACATCTCAGCACCACAGTCAGACGCCCTGACTTTGGCAGCAGATTAATTCACAAAGTGTTGTTCCGTGTCTCTTAGAGCACGATCAAACTTTGAACTCATACGCTCTAACATTTTCAACAAGCACAGGGGCGATGATAATTAAAATCTGTTAAGGGTCACAGCTAATGACATTGGTGGATAATGGATCTGACCCGCGGAGGTTCACTCCGTAGCAACTGCAACAAGACAAGATGAGTACAGGCCGGAAAGGGTTAGGAGAGGAGGAATAAAAATACACGGAGAGAGTGTATTGTGTGTATTGGGAGAGATGACATTGACCGATGGGCTTCGTGCAGCTGTTTTGTGCGCTCACTTTCAGAGACACTTACATAAATGTCTTTGGCCTCTTCCTTATTAAAAGAATAAGTGTGCACACACCCACATACTGTTCATGGACAAGAGTTCTTGCTCTCTTGGGGATGCTAAAGATGAACTGAGCAATAGTTAGGTCTGATTCTCATAAGTCTTCCATTTTCTGTATGTGTAAATAGGCTTTTTGAAACTACCATGCTGCGATACAGGAGATCCCATACTGTTTTTGAGCTCTGGCTGCAAAGTTTAGTCACTTAGTGTTTGTCCTGCTGTTTTTTTTTTGTTTTGTTTTTCTTCTTCAGAAAAATTAACCATTCAGAAAAGTGTTTGTGCAAAAAATGCAGTATTTGTGCTTTTTAAATACATTATCAAGTTTTAATCTGATATAGAAATAGCTATTACCACTGTTATATTATGCCTAATAGTGCCATACGATGTCTTTATTACAGAAACATCTGCAGTCTACAACAAAAAGTGACATCAGCAGTTGCAAGATGCAAAAATTGCTAATTTTGGGGGGGGGGCAGTAAACAGTATTGTTATTTTATATAAATACGTAAATAAGCATTTATGTAGCCTTTCAAATGTAATAACTATGTAACTATGTTGTTTATTAATACAAAATATAGAATAATACCTTTGACAGCGTAGTGTAAGTGTGCATCAGTCACCAGAAAATTGTACACGAACTTCTCCTGAAGGGACTTGGAAATGTTTTTGAAAAAACTACTAAACATGTTAAACATTTAAACTCTTTTTTTGCACAAACCTTAAATAGCATCCATTGGTGGAGTGTCTGAGTGCTGTGCCCAAATTCAGGAACTGCATTCTTTCAAGAACTGGTCTACATAGGCCTGGTGGCAGCAAAAACTGAGAAGGCCAGAAGTAAACGGCTGTGAATTTAGAAGGTCTAGCCTTCACTGGCTGTTCCCACCTTTACCTCAGCGTAACTTCTGTCGCCTAACATAATTGATTGCAAAAAAAAAACAACCCAAAAACCATTTAGTTTTAGGATTTTTATTAAAATCTAGGTGTTTCAACCAAAAACAAATTATTACATTTGGTCAGGACAGCTGCTAGTTCAGTCAGTAGACCTTAATTCAACTAGCAAACGTTACAAGGAGTTGGTTATTTTAGAAATCAGAGAGACCATAACTTGGCAAGATTTTCCAAGTGTAAGTATGCATCAGAGATTTCTAGACAGGTGTAACTTATTTACTTATTTTAACCTTAGATTTTCCATGTGCCCATTATTGTGAGCCAAGCTTTCTTGGTAACACTTTGATCACATTCACATAGCTGCGTATGTTTATACCTGGAAGATTCTCAGAAAAAATGACAGTTTGATCTAATGTTGATGTTGAGCTGTTTCACTGCCACATATGAATGTTAAAAGTTTTGTACTGTCTTAGTAATGAGATAAAGTGGGGGTGTTTCTCTTTCACTTTCAACTATCTGATTTAACCTGCCAGTCTGAAGATAAAACTAATACAATAATGACTTACAGAATTGAGCTATTACATTTGGAAATAAATCTCACACCCTTCTCTCGGTCACATAAATCATCTGAAAAATTGAGTGTTGTAGCAACAAGTCCAGTCATGCATACAGGTGAGTGGAAGCGAGTCCATGCTTTGATATATGGAGTGATCAAACTTAACAAACCAAAGTTCTTGTGAAAGCTCACAGCTTGTGGGCTGAATGTTGCTTGGCGTACAAGATCAAATTTTATATGTAATTTCACAGCTCCATGATCATCCTTTACACAAAAGAACTACGATCCCCACAATTCACTGGATCAACCAGCACCATATCACCCTGTTTTTCTGTTATTCAGAGTAGTGTTTTGCAGAAACAGGTTGTCAACTTACATTGTAAAAATACATTGTAAAAAGCTAAAAAGAAGATGGTCTCAAAATAAATAGGTAGAATATCCAACATTGCACATTCGATAAAATAAATGAACATACTTACTTACATCGAGCACATTGCAGACATGGAAGTTGAGAAAACTAAGTTTAAACCTTGCAGTAATATAGTATGATTCTGACCTGGAATCTGACCATACTTGAGGGCAAACTGTTTGCTGTACATATTTAATGTTTTATCCTTTGTCCCATCTTAACAACACGTGAACAATACCCTTGAAATAGTTTTTAGAGCTTCTACAAATCAGAGCCTAATCTCCTTTACTTAATACATTACAGTCCATTAAAGATGCCATGGATCTGGCTTTGGTTTATATAAGAGCTGCAAAGTGTATCAATGTTTTTTTAACGTGTTTTTTATTGTAAAATTTCATGCTGATAGGTGTAAGTTTTGATTTCGATTGAGGGATTTTTGAACAGAGAAGTACACAAGTAATGAATATTACTGATGTGTTTTATTTTTATTTGATCCGTTACATGTTCTCTAACTTAAAAATAATTGATAAAAAAAAGCTACTGGGACCATCCTGTCCTTTGCTGAACAATCTGTGATCCGTGGCGAAGCAGAACAAAAAAAAAACTGTTTCTCTGGTTCCTCAAAAACCCAATGGGGGGT